>VDFB02179234.1:4169841-4215142 GCA_007258455.2 Sequoia sempervirens
TTTTGAAATGTAGGATTAACTAAATTGGTAGAATGATTATAATAAAATTTTAGGTTCATAGTGTTCACCCTACTTGCAATGTTCCTCCACCTCCCTATTACATGACAATTTCGAGTGTAGAGGTATGTAACTAATGCAAATAATTCTAAATATTACATGTGAATAATTGAACCTTATATGAATGAGTATTCTTATAACTCACTTTAGAAGTTGAATAGTTTAATGTTGGTCCTTCAACATCAACACCTAGTAGTCAAGGTGCTCATCAAACTTTCACTCAAGTAATATAGAAAATTTTAAATTTTAATATAAAAAATTATAAAATAATGCTAGGTAGTTTTGGTAATTGAATAATGTTTTTTCATTTAAAAAAAATACAAACAAATACTCCTCTAAATATTAATAAGATAATGGAGCATTGTCTTGCTGCAGCAGTAGCAAGTTTGATGCCTTTGATAGAGGTATGAGGTAGATTAATAAATTTCACATTATATTTGTTTTTTTTATCAATCTATTATTAAAAAATTGAATGATATTAATTTGTAGTTTAATTGCTATCTGGATGGTTGCCATAGGGCTTCACAACTCCAAATCATGAGTGTGCCCCTGTTGTAGATGAACGTAGCGATTATTTCTATGTTGTAAGTGATTATTTTTTAACTACGATTCTATAATTTAATTTATATGTTACTCTCTATACTTTATATTGTATTAGGTGGAGGTCTAGGAATCTCTAAACAAGAGGTTGAGTGAGTGAGTTCAAAGGAGACCACCATCATGTGCATCTCCATCTTCTCAATAGTCAAAGACATCTCATGATCTCTTTCCTTCCCCTAGAGGGAAATGACTACATTAGGGTCTTCTGTTGTATGCCTATATAGTATTTTTTAACATATATTTTGTATTACATATATGTGACATTGTATGTCCATATGGATTTATTGTAATCCTAAATGAATTTTTTGTATATTTATTATAATTTTATTGACATATAATGTTGTATTCCTATATGAATTTTTGGTTAAGACAATTTTTTTTACCAATGGTTTTCATATTTGCATTATAAATGATTAATTTAATAAATGAATAATGAACTGATACAACTATAAATGATTAATGTTATCCATATTTACACTAAATAATTAATTGAATAATTGAATAAGGTTCAATTTTACCATGTAATAGATGTAAGCATTGTAATTAATCATTCATATTTTTCTTCAAACATGTTTATAAGGCATGTGGATGAGAGTTTGAAATAGTCAAATGCCTTCTAGGGGTGTGGGATATCCTCAAGGCTAGGTGTTTTGACACATGTTTCATGTCTTAAAGCTTCTTCATCCTGATCTTTGTCACTCCTATATGTTCTTGCCACTGTCATGTCAAATCTATGACTACCTTTTCTTTCATGGAAAACATTCTAAGTTCAACAAATAGTTCATAAAACCATCATTTTTCTTTTAATAGTCTTGAAGCTTACCCACTATCATTTAACTCATGGCTTCAAAATACCCTCCATAAGAACCTTGGCTACCCTTGATCAACAAAATAATAGGCTAATATATTCATGTATGGTCCTTGTCACTCATCTTCTATATAACCCTCTACAAGTGACCTCTTCCATTTTATCCTTTTGAGCTCATTGAAGTACCACATGATTTTCTCATGCATTCTTACTCCTTGAATGTCTACTGTCCTTGCATAAGGTCACCATCATGGTTCATACTTTGTGTCACTACAACCTTTAGACTGTCATTTTGAACTCAATTCTTTGTAATGAGGACATTGTATAAGACTATCTTCTATCTATTCTTCATGATAATTCTCCCCTTTGAAAATAAGACTATATTGTGGACATGTAGCACTATCCTTTGGTTCATGGGATTGTCAAGATCTCAAAGACTATCCTTTTACTCTTCATGTCACTTTCCTCTTCTTGTTTGGGGATTTTCTACTCTCATTGCCCACTTGAATTGTCATCCTTTCACTATACTCTTAGGAGGTCTTCTAACTCAGCCTCATGTCTGAATGTTTTTTCCTTCTTGAATGCTAAGGTCACAATGAAGCCCATTGTTATTGTCTTCAAAATAGTATCTTCTATAGTTATATGTCCTTCATTTCTTCCAATCATTGTCTAATAAATGTGCATCTAACTAATGTATTGTCATCCTTTTTGAATATTTCAAATTTTATAACTCTTATATGAGCATAGTGTCTATTATAAATGTATGTGCTCAATATTTAATAGTTAAAAAATTTATTTATTTTAAATGAAAATAATAAGTTGATTTAAATATTGTAACATATATTTATAAATGTTAAATGTTAGATAAATAGTTTTATTTTTTAAATTGAATTTAATTATATAGTTAAGTTTTAATTTGATTTTTAAAACTAAAATGCAAACTAGCAATCACACCTTGGTGTGCAATGGGTACATTGAATAAGTTTGGAAGTTCAATTAGGGAATTTTTTGGTCTATTTTACATACATTTGTGTAGTATACAAGAGGTCAATCGTTAGGCCATTTAGAAAATGACATTTTTTGTGCAACAAAGGTCCCAATGGAGAAGTGATAGCTTCAAATCAACTATGCATTTGCTTATGGGGATCTGAACACAACCAAAACAAAACCTCTGAATTAGGTAGATAATAAGGCTTCATTAACAATAGGTTGATGTTATGTTTGCAATAGGGAGAGAGGGAGAGAGATGGAGATATGTGGATAGAAAGAGGGAGAGATAGAGGTGGGAGAGAGAGAGGGGGGTAAGGAGATAGATATAGAGAGGAAATTAGAGATAAATATAGAGATAGAAATGGAGATGGAGATGGAGGAGAGGGAGAGATAAAGAGAGAGGACAAAGTGATAGATAGAGATAGAAGAGATAAATATATAAGAGGAAGAGAGAGAGAGAATGGGAGAGGGAGAGATAGAAATATATATAGGAAATGATATATATAGAGAGAGGGTAGAGAGAGAGAAAGATATAGGGGTGGAGAGAGATGGATAGATAATGAGATAGAGATAGAGGGAGATATGTAAGAATTTAAATATGGAGAGATATAGATAGAGATGGATATAGATCTATAGATAGGGAGGGAGAAACAAGGAGTGTGTGTGTGTATGAGTAAGAGAGAGAGGGAGGGAGATGGAGGAAGAGAAATAGAGATAAGAGAGAGAAGTAGAGAGATATAAAAAGGGGAAGTGATAGGGAGAGGGAGAGATATGGATATAAAAGAGATATAGAGAGATAAATATAATTTGGGAAAGATAGGGAGGGTGAGAGAGAGACAGAGAGAGATACATTTATAAAGGGAGAGATGGAAGGAGAGAGGAAGAGGGAGAGGGAGAGATAGAGATGGAAAGAGGGAGGCAATGAAAGAATGGGAGATGGAGAGATAAATATAAAGATAAAGGAAGTGATATATAGAGAGGTAGAGAGAGGTTTGTATATATATATAAAGAGAGAGTAGGAGAGATGGAGTAAATAAGAGAGAAAGATAGAGATAATGAGATATAAATAGAGAGGGAGAGGGAGATATGTGAAGATAGAGATAGAGAGAGGAGAGAGAGAGAGATCGACATAGAGATAAGGAGTTTATGTGTGTGAGTGAAAGAGATATAGAGATAGATGTAGGGAAGGAGAAACAAGGAGTGTGTGTGTTTGAGTGAGAGATATTTTGAGATAGATATAGAGAGGGAGAGACAAATATAAATAGATAGAAAGGGAGGGAGAGAGGGAGAGAAATAGAGAGGATAGATAAGTTGAGAGATATAGAAAGAGAGAGATAGGGAGAGAGATAGGGAGAGAGGTAGAGAGAGAGGTAGAGATATGGATAGAAAGAGGGAGAGACTGAGAGATATATATTGTGGGAAAGATAGAGGGGAAAGAGATAAAGAGATGTAAGGAGAGGTAAGGAGATATAGATAGGGAGAGAGATAGAGAGGAATATAGAGATGGAGATGGAGATAGAAATGAAGAGAGAGAGAGAGAGAAGAGAAATAGAGATCTAGAAAGAGGAGACAAAGGGAGAGGGAGATAATGAGAGGGAGAGATGGAGGGATATAAATATAGAGATAGCAAGTTATATAGAGAGAGGTAGAGAGAGGGAGATATAGAGAGAGGAAGGGAGAGGTACATATGGGGAGATATATATAGAGAGATATGGGAAGGGAAAGAGATATCTCTTTATATCTTTGTCAAAGCTCTCTATCTATCTTTATATTTTTTATTATCTCTCAATCTCTCTCTTCTTCTCTCTCCCCTATTTCTCTCTATATTTGTCTTCCCTTCTCTCTTCATCTATCTATCTTTATCTCTTTGTGTCTCTTTGTCTATTTCCCCCTCCCTATCTTTCTCCTCTTACTCTTTTTTGCTATCCCTATTTATCTCCCCTTCTCTCCCCTTTTCCCTCTTTATCTCTCGATCTCTCTACTTATATATATATATGTATGTATGTATGTATGTATGTATGTATGTATGTATGTATATATGTATATGCATCCTATTTCTCTTTATCTCTCTATCTCTCTATCTCCCTCTCATTATGTGACTATATCTATCTATGTCTCTCCTCTTGTCTCTTTTCCTCTCTCTCTTTCTTTATCTCTTCCTATCTCTATCTCTTTGTCTCCCTATCCATCTCTCTATTTCTCTCTTTATTTTCTCTCTTTCTCTCTCTATCTATTTTCCTCCTAAGTGTACAATGGGTACACTGAAGATGTTTAAAAGGTGAATTACCATATCCTTAATCAAATGTCATGCTATCCTGAGCATAACTCCCTAGGGACGTGCTATCCTTAGATTGTTGGTAGGAAACAACTAATCTAAAGTTACCTTCTCTCTCTCACTCTATAACTTTTAATTTATATTTTAAGTTTGAAATTCATTAAATTACTATGTAAACTTATAACAAAAATCCAAAATAAAATTATTCTATAATATTTAAAATTTTAATAAGATAAATAATTATAAATTAAATTAATTCTAATATTTTAATTATTATTTATAATTTCATAAAAAGACATAAATAATAAAAATAAATTTCAAACTTAAATTTCAATTAAATATTAAAATAAATTAAATTAAATGGAAAGTCAAAATACATCAAAAACTAAATATTAGTAAACACAATAGTTTTAAGCCCGCACGAGTAGCACAGTTGACTTGGATAATGGGTTTGCTCCCCATTGGTCTTGGGGACTAGTCTCAGCCCTAGCTTGCTCTAGGTACCCAAGATAGGGGCTAGGTCTAGGGACATCCCTATTGTATTAAAAAAAAACATAATAATTTTAAAAAATAAAAAGATTATTAAATAAATTAAATTTGAAAAACTAAAACCATATTTCAGATATAATATATATATTATAGGTAAGTGCTGTCAAGGGGACAACTCCCGAAAGATTCAATCAAAAAATGCATGCCCAATCCACCAGGGGTGCATCAACACAAATAAAATTTAATTCCCTTCTAACCTAATAGAACATGCATCAACCCAAAAGTGGGTGTGACCACAAATTATACCTCCAAAATTCCCTCTTTCTTTGAGGATCTTAGGGACCTTGGATGTTTTTGTTTTGAAGGTGGAGATTTCTTTTTTTTACCTTCGTCCAAGCCTGTTGGTCATCCAAGGAGGAAGGATGCTGGCCCAAGAACGAATCTGCCAGCAAGGAAGAACCAGGGTTGCAATCTGTAGTAGTAGCCACCAGAAGCGGAGAAGAAACTGAATTAGAGACCTCCAAAGATGGAGAAGTAATGCTAACATCTTGCTTTGGTTCAAGTGTGGGCACCTGCACAGTGCAGTCATTCACAGCCGAGTGGGAGGGGGCCAGAGCTGGAGCAGGTTTCTGCATTGAGGGGGTGAAAGCATTGGCAGTCTTTATAGAAGGTGAAACAACATAATGTCTAGATTCAACCCCAACCCACCATGAGGGGTTGTTGTTTGAGGCAGCTCTGTCATTCACCCCAAAACGTCTTTTACTGCATTGTGCAGTAGCATGTTTTGTAGCAAAGCAAATTCGACATCTGAATGGGATCTTTTCATAATCTATCGGTTGGTGCCACCTTCTTTTTCCAACTTTGAGGAAGATTTCTGCTGGGAGGCCATTTGAGACATCCATTTCTACACATAAGCGAGCAAAAGTCAAATTTTCATAGTTGACTGTTTCTTCTGATAAACCATGGTATTTCCCCAAGGTGTTGCCAATTGCTTTCAAACAATCAATTTCCCAAAACTGTAATGGGAGGTAAGGTAAACAGACCCATAAAAATGCAGATGAAAAAGACTCTGTGCGTGGATCAAAAGAGGGGGACCAAGGTTTTATGTACAAAAAATCCCCCTAGAAGAACCAAGGCCCCGTTTTTAACACCATTTCCTTATCATCCAAAGATTCAAATTCTAGGATAAAAAACCCTTTCGCACACGGGTAAATGCTAATTTCTTCTTCTAGATATTCCTTCCAGTTTGCCTCAATCCATAAGTGGAGGTCACATAGTTTAGGCCAAACCCTGGAAAATCTACAAATCAGTGCGTGATCTTGCAGGTATTCTTCTCTGTCATAGACAAGGCCATCCAAATAGATCTCAGGGGAGATGCTTGCCTAACAACAAATGGAGGATGCAAAGATGCCCCGCCGTGTAGCCTAAGAGGCTCTGAATCACTCTTGGTCGGGGATATACCAGAAGACGGCGAACCCGTAGAGAACTTCCCATGAATACCCTTACGCGGAGAGGCAGGGCAAATAAGGGCGTCGGTGAAGCTTTTCCACCTGCAGCCTCCTTCATCCTGACATAGATCCAGCGAGCTAGCCATTGGGAGCTTAACACCATCTAATGCCATCTGTCAACTCTATATCTTCCAACAAACTTAGGGTTTTCACAGGATGGCCCTCCCCCCCACACTTTGATCACACTGATGACTGGGGTAGAGCCGAAATGACAATCATCTTAGCCAACATCGCCTCCTCAAGGCACCTTCGCCATGAGCCTTAGCAGATTGTAGCTCACCAAGTCAAAGTAAATAAGAGTTTTCACTAAGACACCATCATGAAGTATATCTTATTTTAGATAAAATATTAAAAATAAAAATAAACTATATTAAAATTGTTAAAATTAAAATTATAACTTTTTTAGTAAAAATTGCAAATAACACCAAACTTAAAAAGTGAAAAATAAAAGGAAACCTAATCAATTCCTTAATTTATTGATTTATTACTATTAATTTTACAATATAAATATTTGAGAAAGACTGTTAATAAATATTTTTTATTGAGTATAAAATGATTAAATAATTTTTTTTATAAGATAAGTCATATAATTTGTAAAATGATGTCAAAATTTCAATTTTTAAATATATAAAATGATTAGAAGTTATTATATTCATATTTCAATGTGTATGTTTATTAAACCTTAATATACAAAAATTACATTAAATAAATGATAATTGGTGAATAAAGTTGGAAATCTAAAAAATATGTTGATTGTATATCTCTAGAAGTCTTTTTTCCAAAAACATATCTACCAAAATATAATTGGATGAAATATTTGTAATTAATTTTAACATTGTGTTATATATATATATATATATATATATATATATATATATATATATATATGAATATTAACTTATGAAGTTACATTTATTAAAAAATGAGATTTATTGTTTTATTGGTCAAAATTAATTTTTGATTGTTAAATAATAAATTAGATTATATTTAAAAATAGTTAATAAAGAGTTGTTTTTTATGATTTTGAAATTGTCAAAAAATTAAAATTAGATAGAAAAGAAATTATCGATGATAATTACTTAAACAATATATGATAATTGAAAAATCAATAAGTAAAACTAGAATTTTAATGGTAGTGTTCTTTATGTTTTTGAATTTCTAAATAATTTTAAACTTATTTTATTAAATAAAATTGAAATCTTTAATCAAATTGTGCATGAGAAATTTTAAAATTGACCTATTTTTTTGCATGCAAAATTTACCTATTTTAATGGTGGCATTCTTTATGTAGGATGATCCTAATGTATACATTTTGATCCTAATGTCTACATTTTGTTGTAGGATGATACTCTTACCTTCCTAGTTATCTACGTCGATGACTTGTCGATGAGAGGAAGTCAATCATCCACAATTCGGGTAGTGAAACCCACCCTTCATGATCAATTTTTGATAGCATACTTAGGCTTATTGCACTACTTCTTGGGGATTGAGATCACTTAGTCTTGTATAGGTATTTCTCTAGCACAACCTAAGTACTCACTTGACATGCTCCATAGACCTTACACATGGCTAATTGTAAGCTTGCATTGACTCCATTCTTGTTAGGGGTCAAACTTGAGGCTAAGTGTTCTTCACCCTTGGTGGATTGACCTTTGTATCAATAGATTCTTAGTAGTCTTATCTATCTAACTCATCTGAGGCCCAAAATTTCATATGCAGTAGGCATGGTCTCTCATCTCATGTAGGAGCAACATGAGTTACACTAGAAGGTAGCTAAGTGAAACCTTCACTACATCAAGGGTACTCACAATTATGGGATTCATTATGCAACGAGTATGGTGTTTGACTTGGTTGGACACATAGATTTAGATTGGGTAGGCAATTCTCAAGATCACGAGTCTACTTTGGGGTATTGCTTTGCCCTCGGTTCTTATCCAGTTTTTTGCTTGAGAAAGAAGCAGTTTTCTATTGCTCTTTCATCTACAAAGGTTAAGTATCGATGAGTGGTTAATGTTGCTATTGAGGCCATCTAGCTTGAGGACATTCTCAATAAGTTTGGTATTCATTTTTGGAAGCCCATAATCATCTATTGTGATAAATAGAGTGTTATTCAGATCTCTTACAAACTGGTTCATCATTCGAGGACCAAGCACGCTGAGATACACATGCACTATATTAAAGAGTTGATTCATTCAGAGATCATTGATCTCAAGTATTGTTCGGTCCATCAGATCATATTGTAGACATCTTTACCAAAAAATTCACTGATAGCAAGTTCCTTCATTTGCAAGCTTTTTTTGGGGTGTAGTTGGAGTCATCTTTAGGGGGGAAACTTATTCCTTCTCTTTTATTCTCTCTCTATTCTATGGGTTTTCTCTCTCTATTTGTGGCCTAAATTATAGGAACAATATGGTAATTTGAAATTTCTAAATTATAGTAGATAAGTTTGTATTTGGTGGCCTAATTTATTTACTATTAAGATAATTAAAATGTGGTTTGAATTGTTATTGTGTAGTCAATTTTGCATCCATCAAGTGGCATGAGGAGGCTAGATTTTGATGATCCACCACAAGTTTAGGACTCGCTTGAGAAATAGGATCAATTGAACTATTAGGATTTAATGTGTAGTTATTCAAAATCCACATTGCATAAAGATCTTGAGATGGCATATGGAGCTTGAGATGGCATATGCAACATTTTATAAAAAATATTTTGAGTTGGTATAAATGCCAATTTTGTATATGTGTAGGGAATTATTCTACACTTTTATATATAAAAATTGATATACAATATAATTTTTCTTTATGTGCATGTTTTCCAGCTTTCAACATTTAAATTTGAATGTATATTGACTTTGGAATGGTTGAATTATAAATAATAACATGTTATATATTTATTTCTTGCAAACTTACTTTCCATGATGACAAAAAATAATATACAATATAATTTTTTCGTATGTGCATGTTTTCTAGCTTTAAACATTTAAATTTGAATGTATATTCACTTTATAATGGCTGAATTATAAATAATATGTTATTTATTCTTGCAATATTACTTTTCATGATGGTAGTCATAGTTAGATATATGATTGTCTTATAATAACATGTGACCATTTCTCTATCAAAATACCATTATATTGTTTAGGATTTGTTATTCTAAGCATCTTTTCATCATTTCATAATCATTTTATTTGCATTAATTTGTTTAGGATTTGTTATTCTAAGCATCTTTTCATCATTACATAATCATTTTATTTGCATTAGGTTGTTTAGGATTGGTTATTCTAAGCATCTTTTCATCAATGCATAATCATTTTATTTGCATTAGGTTGTTTAGGATTGGTTATTCTAAGCATCTTTTCATTAATTCATAATCATTTCATTTGCATAAAGTTGTTTATAATTTATTTAGTTTAAATATCTTCTCAATTTAGATTGCATTAAACATTTGGTGGCACCCCCAGATAAGCATAGGACTAGGACACTCACATAATGAAATAATTTTCCAATTAAAGTTGTCACATGGGAAGATGAATATTTTATGCATAAGCATCCATAATAGATTAGTGTTGAGTGTAATTCTTATGTGAAGAGGGTGACATGATATTCCCTTAACCTTATAGTGTACATTTGGTTATGAATATTTTTCTTGTGGCTATCTTAATTCTTATTTAAGCTATATGATAATTAATATAGTCTTATTTAGGTATTTAAGTCATCCTAGATGTTATTTTTAGGTATCTATGATAGCTTGGGTGGAAACCAAGGTATAAGACATACATGAGTGTTGGTAGTTAGTTTATTATCATCATATTGTGAATTATGTTATTATTAGATATATTTGGAGGTTTTTCACTTGAAGTGAATTATTGGTCTCACAAATTGTAAAGTATTTTTAGCATGTTTACTATTATATTATTCTCTTGTGTAAGTTATCTCATTATAGTATTGGTCATCTTGTGTCTCTAACCCTAGGATATGATAATGTTAAAGTATTATTGATTTGACATGTCTCTAACCATCTATACTTGCATGTGGCATAAGAAGTGTGTTACTCAATCATATTGACATTACCCTTTTGATCAAATTATACTTGTATACACTAAATTTAGGTACATAAGTTGTTCATGTCAATTAGATTAAATTGATGACTCACTGATGTGGATGCGCAAGCATTGGTGTAATGGAGGGGTGATTAGATAGTTTACTAGTTTTTTCCATTACAAGGGTATTTTGAATCAGATAATAGGTGGTAGAGGCACTATAAATTAGGTTGAGGGTCATGGGAATTCATTCAAAGGTGACATAATGAATATTTTGTGAATGAAAGTTATATTTGTTTAACTAACATAATTTTTCCAAATGGACATTTTCTAAATGAATGTTCTCTAAGAAAGTAGGTTTTAGAATAGGGATAAGAGGAATAGGTGAAGGGTCTCTTAGCTCTCCTAAGATTTCTCTAACCAATTAGTTCACTTGTAAGTTTAAGTGTTTTAATATGTGTTTGCATGTTTATTTGCTCATTTATTTTTTTATTTTAATATGATAAAATTATCTAATTTAGCTAATTGATCTATGAAATGAAACAAATGTTTTGTTTATTTTGTTTATTTTTGTTGTTCTAATGAATACATTCTTTTAATTTTACTACTTAAATTAAGTAATAATGATTACTTAAATAATTAGATTAAATTAATTAGATTGTTCTAATTTATTTAACATAATTAAATAAATAAGGGGTGAAATCATAAATGTGTGTCCTACTTTTTTATCCAAATGTGACACTTAAATCAATACTTTTCGCCAAATTTTACTTTCTCACTTATAGCAAACAAACTATTAAGAATTTAGAGATGATGTGAGCTAGGGATTTGTAAGATTTTATGTGTAGATTCTATTATATGTTTAAAATAATAATAAAAAAATTGTTACAATTGATAAAACTTTCTTTTTATAATTATAGTATTTTTAATATTTGATATTTCATCTAGTATAACTTTTTTAGAAGAGATCACTAACATTGATTTCTAGTACATGCATATATTTTTCTAATTTTATGTTGTATATTTTATTTATTATTAATTTTGAGTTCAAATTAATTATAATTTAGAGATATTTTTCTATCTATCACAGAAACACACACACACACACACATATAATTTATTATTATTATTTTGTTAAACCAAGGACATCAATACTAAGTGCAAATATGTTTAAAAAAAAACTTACTTTTTTATTTTTTCACTTGTGTTGAATACAGACCTTTATGTTTGCTAAAAACCCATGTTCAACAATTTTAAAAATATAATGCAATAAGTATATTAAGAATTTGGTATTAAAAATATTTATTGTAAGAGCTGCGATCTTGCAAAATCTCAAGTCATGGGGATTTTATTTAATTGTTAAAACACTTCCCTAAATCCTCATTCTTTGTCAAAAACTAAGGTCAACAAAACTTGAAGGTTTAACTAAGGGTATTTGCTCGAAGACTCTTTCTTATTGCTATTTGGGTGTCCAACATTTAAAAACAGGGAAAAGGAACCTTCATTTTGACACCTTTCATTAGAACCTTGTTTACCTATGATAGGATTTGTACTTCAAATAAAGGACCTTCATTGAAAAGCGATTGACAACTTTTGCCTTCCAAGACTCATTTTATCCCCTATCCCATAGTACAATGTACCTTCATTCTTCCACCATAATGATTTTTTAATGAATAATCTTAATGTAGTTAAATAAATTATTTTCTTGGGATTTTAATTTAAAAAAAGAGTTAAATTAATCAACTAATTAATTTAATTCAAAATATATGCACCTAATTAAACTATGGAAGTATTTTTTTTTATGTTTCTTTCTAAAAACGTATGAGGAAGCATAACAAATGAACATAAAAAAATATTTTTCTTTTTCAATTAAAATGATGTATTTCTCTTTTTAAAATAATGAAATCTTTTGAAGGCATACTTTAAGTATGCAAATAATCAATTTAGTAGAAAACTCTTTTTAAGAAAAAAGATTTAGAGCACAAAACTTTTAAAATTTTATTTATTAATTAGAGAATGTTGTGTTGATTCTTTAGACGAATTAAATCACCTAAGGAAATTTCAACTCTTCCTTAAAAAGTATCTTTAAAAATTAAATGATTTTTAGGAAATTCTTATGGGAGATCCTCTTGAGATAAAAGAAGAAAACCATGTCTATGTCTTGTTTTATTGTGTTTTGTTTTCAATTTCTAATCTCTTCTAAGAAGTTCTTTATAAAGTTATTGAAGCAATACTTTGAATGAAATACAACCAATACACAAATATAATGGTTCTACTTAATTCCTAAATTACAAATCAAATTTAGTATATTGTAGGCACTTTTTAATAAAAACTTTAATAAAATAACCTAATCTTAGTGTAGGCACTCCCTAGATAAGCATAGAATAAATTTTGGTGGAATATCCAATACCACTAAATCTTAGAGCAAGAGGAGAAAAATGGTTGATTAGAGACTAACACTAGATAAAAAGAGAGAGGGGAAAGAGAGGGGAAGGAAACATCAAAGAACAAATTAGGAAAAGGAAAATAAATAACCATTAAAAATGAGAGAAAATATAAAGAAATCATAAAAAATGAAACTAAATATAATAGTGTATGAGCAAAAATATATAACCACTTAAATAGCAACAACTTAAGATATAAGGAATAAGAGCAAAGATGAATAAATAGCAATATTTTGAAAATAAACTATAAAACTATAAGATTAGAAAAAATAAATAGGTAAATTTTGCATGCCAAAAAATAGGTCAATTTTCAAATTTCCCGTGCACAATTTGATTAAAGATTTCAATTTTATTTAATAAAATAAATTTAAAATTATTTAGAAATTCAAAAACATAAAGAACACCACCATTAAAATTCTAGTTTTACTTATTGATTTTTCAATTATCATATATTGTTTAAGTAATTATCATTGATAATTTCTTTTCTATCTATTTTTTAATTTTTTGACAATTTCAAAATCATAAAAAACAACTCTTTATTAACTATTTTTAAATATAATCTAATTTATTATTTAACAATTAAAAATTAATTTTGACCAATAAAACAATAAATCTTATTTTTTAATAAATGTGACTTCATAAGTTAATATTCATATTTTTTATATATATAACACAATGTTAAAATTAATTACGAACTAGCATTAAATGAACAATTTGGTGGGGCTCAGGCTTAAATTTGACGGTCGACCTTGCCTGTCAACAAATTTTTTAATGACGGTTATCCATTCAAAGATGGCCTTAAAACATTGTGATATACCTTAGTGTAAGTAAAATTATATATATATCATTATAATTCTATATAAATTTTGACAATCTATCCAAAATCCCTCCTTATACAATATTCTTAAAATTTTGATTGTATTTTACGACAAAAATCTCTAAATACTGTCATATAGCCATCAAATTTAAGCCCTGGTGGAGCTGACACCACTAATCAATCTACCGTTAGTTGCAGGTGTAGTGGCAGGTCTGGAGTTGCACGGGCGTTTATACCATGGATGGAGAGCCCACATGCCATGGCGTTTTGAGGGCTGCATAACTTTTTCCATGCTGAATGGTCCTTTCCTGTCATACATTTGGCGCTTCTTAGCTTACACCACAACACCCACTGAGAGAGACGTGTCATGATTGCAGTTTTTTTGCTTCCAACTTTTACAATGCATTACTTTGCTATCTTCTTCTGCGCTACTCCATTCACTGTAAAACTCTATCAAAACGTGGCTGCACACAACATATGAATTTCACAGATTTATTTTCTTATATCAGTGTGTTCAAATTCAAGAAACCTTAACTATAATAATCACATATATCCAATGCAATCTCCACAGCTTCTCTGGATTTGTGCACAAATACAATATTGCAAGATTTGAAGAATGGATGACAATCATATGACTATATTAAGAAACCTACTTGAAAATTCATATCATATCTGTCTCTGTTGAAATGTAGAAACCACCTAAGAAAGTAGATACATGAAATCTAGTAATGCAGTACATATGTATGTGATTTTGCATCATTGGGTGACAGACTGCAAGGCTTTCAGAGCCATACTCATCAAGAAAAAATGGTTATGGTCTCTTATTTTGCATGGTGTTTGAGCTTATTACACATTATAAATCAATATTGAGATCATTACCCTCCTCTGATGGTGGATCGTTGAGTGTGATCCAAAATATCAATAAAAAAATGTACATAACCGATTTAGAAACAATCTTTTAAATATATTTATTATATTGGTTGCTGAACTCTTAGGTTAACCTTACCTCAGTATCCACAAGAGATTCCCCACCACTGACTTCACCTTTCACAAGCCTGTTCTGCCATTAAGGATATTGATCCAGTTATAGATAAAAGATGTATTTGTATCAGAGAAGATGTATTGAAGATTCTGTATTCATCCTCATCCTCATGAAGACCCTCAAACTTCAGTACTAGAGATTTCAAATGTCCAAAACATTTTAACTTTAATTTCAACTGAATTTCTGCAATCAGTGGTTTTCTTATTTGATCTGCCTAGGCTAATAGAAATGCTAAAGTAAAAATCTACCTCTGAACTCTGGACAGAAGAGCTTGCAGTGTCTTGAAGAGAACAGGGCTCAGCCTCCTCCCTATATTCAACCCTTCTGAGCTTACATTTTCTAGGATTCCCATCTGTAAACGAACAAGATGAAACATGATCCAAATCCCTTTGTCTACAATGAAAATGTCTTATTCTTGTTGGATATGATGCAGAGGTTTGTTGTTCTTGTTCATGGTCAGGCAAAGGCAGCTGCTGGGGACCAGATGAGGCATCTGAGATCATAGAGGATTCCTCCTCTTTATTTCCTGCATTGCCTGATTCCTTCTTATAACTTGTAGACACACTATCAAAATGGGTGGTACTTCTATGAGTAGATGATTTATCCAAATACCTTGTCCACCCAGACTCAGAATGTTCTTACTACTACACATTGTGTGTGCAGCTATATTTGCAAATATATAGATATAGAAGTAGTTTTGAGCTGGGATGGCAGAGACTCTGTAACACTCATCAACTATTCCTCATACACCTACTATGACTCATTATACTACAAGCAAAGAAATTGTGGTCCATATTTCTAAACCCAAAGCCTAGCACTGCACATGGCAAGGATTGTAACTCAATCCTCTTACACACTTACCATCTGATCAGTCAGCTGTCCTGAAGGATTCTTTTATCCTTAACTTACCATTTAGCCCCAATTTTTATCAGAATTTTAGCTTTGGAACATACTTTTCCATAATAAATCAAACCCTATTATCATTCTCTAAAACCATCCACCCTGTTCCATTTACTTCTGGTTATTAAAATAGTACACGTACTATTAACTGTGGAAACACACAGTTGTCAAATCCATCTGCTCATTGCTGCCCTTATTATTCCCAGTACTATGGTTTAAAGTTTGGATTCTTAAGGGATATTGACCAATCCCTGAATCATCGCTGAGATAAACTAATCCATTGAAGGGGGAATATATTTATTTAAATTGACAGTGTGTTTTTTCATTACCCTTAGGTGGAACCCAAATGAGCTTGTACAACTGGGTTACCTTTGGAAAGGGTTTACTTTTCGCATTCGGTAGGACAAGGTACAGACAAGCAACACATAACGCACAGTAAAAATAGAAGGTTCTATAAATGTTCCAATAGAATGCTGGCCTTTCTTTGACAATCTGAATTCCCTATAAATTTCTTTACATCTGAAATATAAGCACATTATTTAATGAACGGGTGAAAAACAACGAAGATACACCCTACCATGAATTTGAAGTCGATATATAAAATCTTCTCAATACAATTTTCATGGGTTTTCTGTCATTATAAAGATTCAATTATGACACAGTGCGATTTCTATATTTTTTTAACCTGGTTTGTATCAAGTGAGGCCACAATGGGAGACATTTCATCCTCAGCAAGGCATTAACGCCAAAGCAGTCTTAACATTGTGGTTCGCTCCATTGGATCAGCAGAGGCATAGTACCTGCAAACACAATGGTCCAGCAGAGGTTTGAACTCTGGGGGCAGCATCAATACTATCACCACTAATGTGGGCACAATATGATCTATTTTGAACTAAAAGAGAGGTAAAAATTTATTCAAACCAAAAAAGAGCAATACAAAGCATGGGCATTACACAGCCCTATCAATCTCCACTAATGGGCATTACAATGTGATCTATTTTATTTATCACTTCAAAATTTTTAAAAATACATCTTTTTATTTCACACATGTTCACATAAATAAATATTAATTTAATCTAATTAGGGAAGAGAATTGAGTAATTGAACATGTTCCAAGAGTTGTGATGACATTTGTTGATTAATGCCTATTATTTTTAGTAGTATAACACTAGAAGTTGTGACTTTTAACCTCTTAGTGTTGATCATGAGTACTCATAATTGAATGAAATGTATTCCGTAGATCTAAAAAGCAACAAATCATGTAATGTCACATCACACACTGTTAAAACATGACTTAATGCATAACTACCAATCTACTTGTTTGGATCTTTTTGAACACCTCAACAGAAAACATACTGATGTGGACCTGAAACCTTAATTATAAACAGAGGCTTTATTCACTGTAAAAAAAAAATGATTTGAAATTGTCATGTATGATTTTGAGAGGTGCAAAATTAAGATGCTCAACTATTGAATCTTTTCCCTAACACATACTTACACTTACAAAGGACTACTGCAATTGTGGGAAATGTCCAATTAGACTTGCCATATGCAACAATACCGGTTAATGGAAAAGAGGTCAAGTTATATAGAGAACCACAATCTAAACAAATAATAGAGCACATTGACCCAAATCAACTGAATTGCTTTTGTGATGTAGATCTTGGAAGCTTCAGAATTGAGAATTCACGACCCAAGTTACAAAACAAAAATCCAATTAATAGGGAAGCTTAGCTCTATGAACAAGGTGTATGGAAAATGTATTTCGATGGTGCTTGTAGCAAGGGTGGAAATGGAGCGGTAATAGTGTTTATCTCACCAACTGGTAAAACATTCAAATAATCATTCTTACTAACATTTGAATGCACTAACAACATAGCTGAATATGAGGCATTGTTGTTGGGCCTGAATATTGCCACAAGACCTATGGAATAAAACTACTAGCAGTATATGGAGACTCTGAATTAGTTGTCTCACAGGTCAGATCAAAGTATTCATCAAAAAATAAAATACTTAAGCAATACAAACATGTTTTTTGGGACACCATAGAACTTTTCAATGCATTCTCAATAGATTGGGTGGAAATATCTAAAAATATAATGGTAGACTTCTTGGAAAATATTGCTCTAAAAAGGGATGATATTACATTGGAAGGTATAATAGAGGTAGAATTCAAGACTAAACCCACAATCCCTGATAATATTTATAATTGGCAAGTATTCAATGATGATGAGGACTTAATTAAGTTTCTCCATTGCATAGATCAATATGAATCTCAAGAAATAGATTTTAATGCATTTGTTGAGGAGGTAGATGGTAAACAAATTGTCTTTAGGAAAGAAGTGGTGCAACTTAGAACAAAAAAAATACTGAAAGGCCTTGTAGCCCTGGAGAGAGTATTCGATGGGCATATCAGATTTAATTTGAATCCCACACCTGTTAGACATGAAGTCATTGAAGAAATCAACCTTGGGACTAAGATGGCCCCTAAAAAGGTATATATTGGTAAAAAAGTCAACCCAAAAATTAGAGAAATTATTATAACCTTGGTTAGAAAGAATAAGCATGTGTTTGCATGGTCATATGATGACCTAAAGCATATAGTGAAGACCTTTTCCAACATGAAATTCCATTAAAACATGATGCCAAACCTTTCAGACAAAAACAAAGGCCCATAAACCCCACACTAGCACCAAAAATGCAAGAAGAGCTTATGAAGCTTAGAGATGGTGGCAATATCAAACCCATTAGATATTCTTCTTGGGTCTCAAACTTGGTACCAGTAAGGAAAAAAAATTAAGAAATAAGGTTATGTGTGGACTTTCACAACTTAAACGTTTCATCACTCAAAGATAATTATCCTCTCCCAAACATGGAGGAAATGTTGCAAAGGGTGACAGGTTGTGAGTTGTTGTCTATGATGGATGGATTTTCTGGCTACAACCAAGTGAAAGTCAAAGAATTAGATCAATACAAGACTTCCTTCACCACACCTTGGGGTACATATGTCTATGTTAGAATGCCCTTTGACCTCACAAATATAGGTGCTACATTCCAAAGGGCCATGGATGTATCTTTTGCCGATTTGATCAATACCATACTAGTGGTTTACCAAGATGACTTGACCGCATATTCAAAAAGGGAAGAAGATCATTGTGATCATTTGGAAAGAATATTTATTAAGGCCCTTGAATATGGTATATCTTTAAACCCAAACAAATGTCATTTTTTTGTGACTGGAGGAAAATTATTGGGGCACATAGTCTCAAAAGATGGAGTAAGGATTGATCCTAAAAGAGTGGATGCCATTGATAAAATTCCCATCCCAAAAATAGTGAAGGCTATTCAGTATTTCTTTTGGCAAATAATTTTTTTTAGGAGATTCATCTCAAACTTTGCTGAAATTGTAAAACCTATCTCAAAGATGTTAAAGAAGGGCTCAAAAGTTGACTGGACAGTTGAAGTTATTGATGCATTTATATCAATTAAGAGAGAAATTAAAAAAGCCCCTATATTAAAATCTCCAGATTTCAACCAACCATTTCAAATCTTTTCTTTTGCATCCTTTCATACAGTTGCAGTTGTAATGTTACAAAAGAATGAGGAAGGATATGAACAACCCATATCATTTTTTAGTAAATCACTCTAAGGGGTAGTGTGTTGTATGAATTGATGCCATAGGAAGGAGGTGTAGATGGATAAACTGAATTCAAGAATTCAATATTGATATAAAAATCAAAAAAATAATAAGAGGACAGGGATTAGCCAAGTTAAAGGTTAAATCCAATTTGGAAGCTGCACAAGTATGCAATGTGGGAGAGGAAGATAAAATGGTTTCAAGTATTGAACATACACCATGGTACACTAATATAGCATACCATCTCAAATATATGAAGTGTCCTAAAATTTTTAGTAACAATCAGAAAATAACTTTAAAACTCCAATCATCAAAGTATGTGTTCATAAATGGAGATATGTATTGGAAGAACAAGGATGGTATCCTTTTGCTATGTTTGGATGAAAAACAAGTTGAATACACATTGAAAGAAATGCATAAAGGAGTATGTGGGGGACATTTCTCGGAAAAACCCACTACAACACAAAATATTGAGGGTAGGTTATTACTGGCCCAAACTCTTTAATGATGCTCACATATATGTAAGAAAATGTGAAGCATGTCAGAAGTTTTCTTGCAAAATGAATTACCATGGAGCTTTGTCATTAAGAACTATTCAAGTTGAAGCCCCATTCCATCAATGGGGGATTGATTTTATAGGGGAAATCATAGATAAATATAGTGGTGGGCATAAATGGATTCTGGTGGCCACTGATTATTTTACAAAATGGATAGAAGCAATACCAACAAAACAAGACACTAGTAAAGTTGTGATTAATTTCATACTAGAAAACATCATCACTAGATTCAGGGTTCATGAACATTAGACTGATCACAGATAATGGCATGCGCTTCAAGTAAGATGAATTCAAGAAATTTTGTGAATCATATGGCATACTAATTTCATATTCCTCACCATATCATCCTCAAGAAAATAGACATGCAGAATCTAGCAACAAGAGCATCATAAAGATAATCAAAAGGATGCTAGATAATAACAAGAAAGCATGGGATTCCAAATTAAGACTAGCATTGTGGGCAGATAGAATTACTATAAAGAAGGCTACTAGAAAATCCCCTTTTGAATTGGTGTATGGAGCCCAAGCCAGACTCACAATGCATAACCTCTTACCAGTCTACATGTTCATCTTACAAGAGGATATGGATATCCCAAAACCTATGGAAGAGAGGATGGAATAATTGGTAGAACTGGATGAAATCAGGTCCCAAGCACAAGAGTAAAATGAGAAGATGCAGTTACAAATGAAGCATTTATTTGATAGGAAAGTGAAAGATAGAAAGCTTAAGGTTGATGACATGGTTCTCATGTGGAATGCTAGAAACCAAGACAAAGGAAAACATGGGAAGTTTGAAGCACTATGGTTGGGCCCATTTGTCATCTCTGGCAAGTGTGGTGAAGATTCATACTACTTGCAAAAGATGATTGGTGAAGTAATAGAATTGCCAATGAATGGAAAATTCTTGAAGTTCTTATTTTCTTAAATCATTATTGTTTCCATGCATAGTAGTTTAAGATTTTTTTTGTTTTTTCCCTTTTCCATCCCCCGCCCATGGTCTGTATCCTAGAGAATACTTTTGGATTCTTGCAATGACTTTACAATCATTCATCCCCAACTAGAGCCACTGTTAGAACCTCCAAAATTTGTATAATTTCACAATCCTGACAAACTTCGAATCCAATATGTGAAACTTCAAACTTGTAAAAAATCCAATTTCCACAAACAATCTCACCTTGCAAATCAATTTTTAGGTTTGACTGACACTGAAAGTTCCATGATCCAAAACACATTACATATATCCTTTACATGCATGTAAATGTTTGAACCAACTATTAAAACTTGAATAAATTCAGCCTTAAGAAAAACCTAAAAATAATTTGTGTCATGATCCTTTAGCACATAGGCTCGCCATCATAAACATCCCACATGTTTTCCATAATTAAGCTCAGGGTCCTATCATAAACTTTATTGAAGAGACTATGCAACATCGACAGGACTTGTCTCAGCATCCCTTCGATAATCTGAACAAGACATCATCGAGAACACAATGAAAAATCAAGAGAAAATATTTTGGAGTCCCTTTGATGGGACGATGTGCATTAAAATAATGATATTCATGGCCTCAAATTTAATAGTATCAAATGAAAGAAAATATGATAGGCTCGTAGGTATGTCAAAGTGACAATGGAACATCGAAGAGACAATCCTCAGAGTCCCTTCGAAAACCCGAAAAACAAAAAAAGCATATTGTTAAAGATATCGAGAGAAAAGACATATCAGAGAGAACCAAATATTAGTCCCTTCAATATCCCTAAAGAAAACAAGCATATGGTTGGACTAAGGATTCCATCGAAGGGAAGGCATTTGCATATCGGCAAGATAGAGACACGGTTCCCTTCGATGAAACGATAACATTTATTGCCTCGGCTTTGATAATACAAAAGGAAGAAGGGTTCATTATCCAGAATTAAAATATGATTTAATAAGCCCGTAAGTGTATCGGAGCAACAAAAGAATATCGAAGAGAATATTTGCAAGGCATATCTGAGGAAGAGTTCGAAAGGGCATTGTGATATCAGAGTGAAGTTATTTAAAGTCTCTTTAAAATCTCGAAAGAAAGGAAGAGTATACCATTAAGGAAGGCATCGGGGGGAAAGAAAGATATTGGTAAGAATGAAATATCAAGTCCTTTTGATGTAGCCAAAGCACTTACTTTCCCATTGACAAGACAATAGTATTTTGAGGAGAAAATTATGTGGCAATGATAAACAGATCAACAACTTATATTCAAAACAATTGATTATACTTTCGATGACATGAAGGTGCCATCAAATGACATTTATGAACCAGAGCTGAGGGCATTAAAAACCAAATTCTAAAATTATTTGGAAATCATTGAGCATTTAGAGAGAAAGGAAAAGGAGTGTAGTAGTGGACAGCGACAAGAGAATCAGGAAAGGCATTATTGTTCAAGTAAGTACCTAAGCTTGAGCTAAAATTCTCAGTATCTAAAACCAATTGAATTAGCAAGCATAGAAGTAGGGTTTTATGAGAAATTCATATTATGGCAAGTACATCTGAAACTCCAAAGTTAAGAGACAAAAGTTAGAAACTAGACATTTGAATCAAGACTTGGTCGACCATTTTCCTCGCTCTTGACAAAGGTCTATACAAAATGCACAATTGAATCCTCAAGCTGAGAAATTAGAAGACAAAAACAAGGAAGTAGGTGACACATGGACCCTGATGAGGGGGTATGATTTGTTCATATACCATTATAAGAAAATGCATAGACACCGACCGGTCTCCAACCCATGGAGACGTAATCTAGGGATATTGGTAGTACCAAATGTTTTTATCAATGTTGAACTAATAAAGGCACTTGCCAACAAGTATGATCCTCAAATCTGCATAATTTACTTTGAAGAAAGATCTTCCTTTGTCCCATTTACAAGGAACTATATTTCAATGGTATTTCAATTGGATACCAACAAAAACATGAAATTCGAGATTAAAGACCTTCTAGACGAGGACCACAACATGAGTACTAGTTACAAGAGATGGAGGTTGCCACTACACAGACCTCGTGATGAAGGAAATCGGCTTAAGGTGTTTTTAGTTGAAGAACACCCTCCATTCTCTGTGAACTTGTTTGAAGAATACTTCTAGTATACATACTACTCTGCTTGCCAAGTGCTTGGTTTGGATGCTCCCATACTAATGGCCATAGCTCCAATGGTCCTGATGGTTGATGTTCAAAACTAGGATGCCCATCCATTATATTATGTTGAGTACTTAGCTAATGATATCCACAATTCCCTCATTTCTATCAAGAATAAGGATGGAGGTATCTAGTTCAGGTATTCATCACTATTTATTCACCTTATCTTGCATGAGGGAAAAAATATGGGAATGTGGAGTAAGCATCTAAGAATAAAGGACATAGATGATGATGGAAACATCAGACCTATACAAATGTGGACCATAATAAGGGATAGTAGATGTATTAGATCACACTACTTGTATTTTGAAGAATATTTTGTAAAACCTTTATACAAATGTCTTGGTCGACCTTGTAACTACAACTTGTCACCAAAGATACAAAGATTTCTTCGACCAAAAGACAATGATCAAAGAGGAAAGGTCAACCATAATTGGGGGGACTGGTATGCATATGATGAGTGCACAAAAAATAGGGTATTTGGTTTTGAAGGAGCCTCGCTTTTGTTACCAAAAACATGAATTGATAGGGTAGCATATTTGGAAATTGTTAGGCAATTAGACTATTCAGATTTCCTACACCTTAAGAGCTATAACAAGAAATTACTTATGCCAGGTACTCTTTGCTTTGGAGAGTTTGTTGTTGTTTTTGAGAGAGGGTATGAACTTATCAACAAGAAGCTTGAGCATTACAATTTTCCCAAGGGGAATGAAAGAAATAAATTTTATCCTAAGCATTTCATACTTGATGTCAAAATAAACCAAAGGTTGAAAGCATATAATCACATACTTCTTGCAAAAGATGATTTAATTATAAATGTTGATGAGCATCATGCAGTTAGGAGAGGTTTGTATAATAGAGTCATGGCAGTAGAGGATTGGAAAATGAATAACATTTCATCATACACAGGAAATTTTTTTGAAATTGAGGATCCTATTGAAAAGATGGATAAATTGGTCTTACATGAAGCTGGATTGACTAGGGATGTACCACCCTTAGTGTTTAAAGGGAAAAGGAATGAGGATATTATGGTGATATAGGTTGAAAGTGAAATCTCATTGTGTCAACTGTCTCCACAACCTACACCAAAGATTAGTTTTTTCATTGAGACATCTATGACAAGAGAAGGAGAAGAGGTGGGTGATGAGGAGGAGTGTTTGTAGGCAATTAAACCTATTATTGAAGACTATGATCCCCCATTGGAAAGGAATTTATTCATAATAGAATCCTCAGAGAATCTCTCAGATGATGTGAGACATCGTGCTAGCCAAAGGTTTATTTTTGATGTTTTTTTTTAAAAAACCCCATAATTTAAGTCATTTGTTTATGAGTACACAGGTAAATTAATTAGAGAGAAGATCAAGGAGATCACTCCTAAAAAGGAATCTGAAGCTTTAAAAGAGCTACAAGAAGAAGTGTATAAGGAAATGGAAGACATCACCCTAGAGAAAGGAAGGAAACTGCTTGAAGAAGCAGGGGTTATGCTTCTCTCTAGGTGGGATATGAGCTCTATTATTTTATTTGATAGCTTCCGAAGAAGTCAAAATAAAACCCTACAATTAAGCACATAAGGAGTGGATAGAATCTACACCAGGTCAGGGTACAATCCCAATAATGCAACTTTTCTAATTTAGGCCCTATATCCACCAGACAAAAGACCTACAATCATCAATTAGCCTAATTAGGTATTTGGCCATCTTCTTGTGAAAAGGGTTGGAGATAGTGATCCTGTTGAAATTGCAGAGTTAAATGTCAATGTTGCTAAGTTCACCAAAGCTCAAATTGCAAAGTTGGTGAAAGATAACAAAAGGTGTATGACTGAAAATGAGAACTTAAGGTGGGAAATAGCCAACTATAAGGAAAAATTGCCATCCTCCTCAAATAATTAGTCCCCATTATTGGACAATGATAACTGAGTATTGGAAGCTATGTTTGAAAGTACATATTGGAGGCATAAGGCTGAGAGACTCCAAAAGAAATATGATAAATTGGAAGCATAAATGAGATCCACCAAATTCAACATTGTTTTAGAATTGATAAATAAAAGGTTTGAAAAGGTACTTGAGAAGGTTGATAGAATATGGAGAATTCACACCAGAACGTATGCTGCTTTTCATGAGCAAAAAAGACTACATCTCAGAATGGTGGAGAAAAAGGAAGAATTAATAGCTAAAGGAAATTTCGATGACCAAGTGTTTAGAACCTATTATGAGCTAATTGATATGCATGATAAGTTTCATATTGTACTGACATAAGAACTTGGTGATTTTGATTAGCCACTGGATATGTCTCTGCCTAATTTCTTTAACAACAAAGGTGATCTAAAGGAGCGAAGTATATGGAAAGATGAAATGGATCAGTTGTTACCATTGGCTCTCAACCTAGTAAATGACAAATCAATGGTGGTAGAGAGCACACATTTATAGTTAGATCATATGTCCACCTTAGAGTTTTTCATGAAGGATATAATCACCAATGCTGACACACATGATAGCAAGAGATATACCGAGCACCTTTCCAAGTTGACCCTATTCATTGCACAAACAATGTAAGGATAGAGAGCCTCGCCGAAGTCACCTAGAATTGGAGACACTATCATGGGGAGAGGACCTTTCCAAATCCAAGTGATCATAAGTACCTTACGAAGATTAATGGATTGTGGTGTATCACAAATGCTTCAAACTTCATTGTTTATTTCCTATCTTTGTTAATTGCATTGCTAAGGTTTTAGTAAACAAAAGATAATTGAAGGGGCACCTTTTGAGATGTAACTGTTTGAAGCTTGTTGCTTCCCGTACATAAAGGGAAACCAAGACAGATTTTTTAGGATCATCATATAGCCATTATAGAATAGAACACATGAAAAAGACTTCTGATATATTGCAAAATCTTTTATAGTAATCAATAGAGAAGAAAATTTAACCTAGTGGCCAAAATTCTGGTGTTCAATTGTTTATTGATATTAATTCATAGATGCTATCTTGCTATCTCTAGAGTGGTATTTCCTTGTTATTCAAATTGAATGTAGCAAGCATACGTCTAATTTTTCAAGAAACATTTGCTACCTCTATGTGATTCATTTTGTTTTGTTTCTACTAGAAAGAATTAAAAATCCTTTTGTGTGATTCATTTCAACTAGTTTATGCAAGAATTAAAATCCTTTTGAATAAGTCATCTTAATTGGTTTCCTTGAAGCAATAATTAAAATCCTCTCAAATAATCTCAGTAACCTGGGGAGATATCATTGGGATTTATAAGAAGAGTCTAGTAACTGATAATCTTGCACGTTTATACAAGGTATAAACATCTAAAAGTGCCAAACAATTCAAGTTAAGCCAAAAGGAGGATACACATATCATATAGATCTTGAATCCATTACCCAATAGAAGGCATTGATCCACCTTAATCATTAAACAATACTTTATAAAACCTGATTCACATACTTTACTTTCAAACATTAAGAGTAGGAGTAGTTGTTAGTCTAGTATCTATTTCACATTTACATGCTAGTGGGGAATAGATTGTCAAAGTTAAAGAGTACACACAATCTCTAAATTCTTAATCTACTTTATTGTCAAAGGTACACCCGCCTAGGTCTAACAAAACTTGAAGACCGGGGAATTCTAACCATATTGGTTAGCTCCATTCATTAGCCAAAAGATTGTTAAACCTGACCATAGAGCTTGGCATACTCTTAGGGTTTGCAATTTATAATTTTGGGAACCAACAATAGGAAGAATAAATTTCAGGTGTAGGGTAAAACAAGATAATTAACAAGAAGGAAGTTAGTAGGGAAAACACCAAAGTACAAAATAGAGTGGTAAATCTTACCCCAAACCACCACAAGAGGGCTGCAAGGATCTTGGCTAAAAAGTAATCTCCAAGAAGTAGGTTAGAATGTAAGGGACACATCTTGTTAGGAATGTATATGTATATGATAGAATATTGTGTAACAAAGAAGAGAGAGATATATGTAAGAGATAGGAGATGGATATAGAGAGATGTAGAGATAATAATAGAACTATATATGGAAAACATTATGTATAAGATAATAGAAATTTAGGGCATGTGCAAAAGGATGGGGGACTAAAAATTGGTCAACCCACTTTTTGGTCCCCATGCAAGCATAACGTGAGTGTGTTATAACGTGCGCACATTATGCCTCATTTAAACATTTAAAACCAAAAACCATGTTTCATTCTATATTTTTCTTCAACCCGTGACCTGAGAACCCTTCCAAGCATGCTCGCATTGTTGCAGACCTAATTTTTGACCCAAATCTTTGCCAAATCATTACAAAATATGTTGGGAAGATGTTGGGGAGGTCAAAGAAGTAAGTAATTTTACCTTTTTAATGTCCAATTTGGATTAAATAGGTAGATTGAATAAGTTTTTAATTGAATTTTTTAATTCTTAGGAGTTAATAATTCACCCCCAAATGTTCAAAATCCCAATTCACCTCTTCATGAAAATCCTCTTGAAGAACAACCACAACAAACACATCCTATAATTCCTTGTCATCCTTCAAAAATACAACAAAACATATTAGGGAAAATTAAAAACAATAGAAAAAAACTTGAGTTAATTGAAAGGTTGAAAGATCATGCAAGAAAAAAATCCCATAGGAACACCCTTGCTCAATCACTACAATCCATTGTGTCTCATGTAGAATTAGTTAGTGGGAAAAAAATAGTTGGTGTAACAAGAAGGAACAAAAATAATAATTTTATGCAGACAAAATATCATATGAATAAGTTAAAGTTTTTTTTTTGAAATCTAACTTGTATGCATTCTTCACCAACCTATGAACCAATTGAATCTTACACTGTGCATGCAAGAGGTTCCCTATCCATTGGTGCTACCATCAAGGGATGAAGAATAATTTTTGGGATAAGTGTTGGAAGGGTTTTGACCATCCTCCATGCAATAACTATGAGGTCCACAATAATTTTTGAGAAAAATTTATTGTGAGTTTGTCCTCAATTATATCCCAAATTACTTTGACATGCAATAATTTCAAGATAGAGATGGGGGCTTCACATAGAAGAGAGTGGGGGGACAATATGTCTCAAACCAAACATTGAGACAACTAGCTAGACCAGAGTATGAAAATGTGACTATCACTTTATTATGAAGGAGGGTGTTGAGGTGGTGACCTTAGAGTCAATTAGGTCACTCACTCAAACCCTTATATAGTATTTAAGCCTCTCCAGTATAGGGTGATGCGCGTGATTATTCTAGGTGTTGAGTTCCACCTCGTATATCAATCTTGTGGGTCTCTCTGTGTTTATGATCTTGAGGATAGTTAGGATACATGTACCTAGAATACATCTGCACTGGATTAGATGGTCATGACAAAAGCTTTGTTGAATTATACATTCTTCTTTGATAGTTAGGTATAAATTTCAACAAGTTCATTTAATTCAATTTATTAAATTTTATTTTGAAATGTAAGATTAACTAAATTGGCAGAATGATTATAATAAAATTTCAAGGTCAAAGTGTTCACCCTACTTTCAATGGTCCTCCACCTCCCTATTACATGACAATATCGAGTGCAGAGGTATGTAACTAGTAAATAATTATAAATATTACATGTGAATAGTTGAACCTTATATGAATGGTATTATTATAACTCAATTTAGATGTTGAATAGGTTAATGTTGGGCCTTCAACATCAACACCTGGAAATGAAGGTGCTCATCAAACTTTCACTCAAGTAATATAGTGAATTTTAAATTTAATATAAAATAATTATGAAATAATGCTAGGAAGTTTTGATAATTGAATAATGATGTTTCAATTTAAAATGATACAAACAAATACTCCTCTGCAGTAGTAGCAAGTTTGATGCCTTTGATAGAGGTATGAAGTAGATTAGTAAATTTCACATAATATTTGTTTTTTTATTAGTCTGTTATTAAAAAATCCAATGATATTAATTTGTAGTTTAATTTCTATCTGGATGTTTCCACAAGGCTTCACAACTCCACATCGTGAGTGTGCCCCTATTGTATATGAACGTAGTGATTATTTGTATGTTGTAAGTGATTCGTTTGTTATATGTCATTCTATAATTTAATTTATATATTAATGTCTATACTTTTTATTGTATTAGGTGGAGGCCCAAGAAACTTTAAACAAGAGGTCAAGTGAATGAGTTCAATGGAGACCACCATCGTATGCATCTCCATCTTCTCGACATTCCAAGGTAGGTCATGATCTCTTTCCTTCCCCTAGAGGGAAATGACTACATTAGGGTCCTTCGTTGTATGCCTATATGGAATTTTTGAACATATATTTTGTATGATGTATATATGTGGCATAGGATGTCCAGATGTATTTTTTGTAAGCCTATATGGCTTTCTTATATATATTATACTTTTGTTGACATATAATATTGTATGCCTATATAAATTTTTGGTTAATACAAATCTTTTTTACCAACGGTTTCCATATTTGCATTATAAATGAATAATAAACTGATACAACTATAAATGATTAATTTTATCCATATTTACACTATAAATGATTAATTGAATAATTGAATAAGGTTCACTTTTACCATGTAATTGATGCAAGCATTGTAATTAATCATTCATAATTTTCTTGAAACATGTTTATAAGGCATGTGGATGAGAGTTTGAAATAGTCAAATGACTTCTAGGGGTGAGGGATATCCTCAAGGCAAGGTGTTTTGATACATGTTTCATGTCTTAAAGCTTCTTCATCTTGATCTTTGGAATTCCTTCTGTATGTTCTTGCCACTGTCATTTCAAATCTATGACTACCTTATCTTTCATGGAAAACCTTGTAAATTCAACAACTAATTCATAAAACTACCATTTTCCTTAATGGTCTTGAAGACTATCCACTATCATTTTACTCATGGCTTCACAATACTCACCATAAGCACCTTGGCTACCCTTGATTGACAAAATAATAGGCCAATATCTTCATGTATGGTCCTTGTGACTCATCTTTTATATAACTTGTTTAAGTGACCTCTACCCTTTTATTCTTTTGAGCTCATTGAAGTAACACACAATTTTCTCACACATTCTTACTCTTTGACTGTCTAATGTCCTTGCATAGGGTCATCATCATGGTTCATGTTTTGTGCCACTACAACCTTTAGACTGTCGTTTTGAACTCAATTATTTGTAGTGAGGACATTGAATAACACTATCTTATATCTATTCTTCATGAGAACTCTACCCTTTCAAAATAAGACTATATTGTGGTCATGTAGCACTATCCTTTGGTTCATGGGATTGCCAAGATCTCAAATGACTATCCTTTTGAACTCTTCATGTCACTTTCCTCTTCTTGTTTGAGGATTTTCTACTATCATTACCCACTTGAATTTTCATCCTTTCACTATAATTTTAGGAGGTCTTCTGACTTTTCCTCATCAGTGATCCCACAATACTGGTTTACAATTTTTGTCTAAATTGGACATTGAACTAATTTTTTTTAACTAAATCTTCACTTTTGGGCACCTATAACAGCTAAACTGTGAGGAATTTGAAGATGATGCAAACTAGTGATTTGTGACATTTTGTTTTTATATTCTAAATATATTTTTTCAAAATTTGTGGAATCAAATTGCACTTCTTTTTCTATCTCCTTCAAAAACTAGTTTTTAATAGTAAAGACCATTTTTAAAGAGTGTCGTCACTAGCTAACACACAACTTTTTTTCTATGAAGGATAAAATTCTTTTTTTTTTTTAATTTAGATTTGTAACTATGATATCTAGTGCATGGAATTGGTTTTATAGCATTTCATTGATTTTTTTAATTAAGTTTCAAAGTCAACCTTTTACAATTTAGACATGATTCACTAGCTAAAGCATAATTTTTTTTGTATTTATCAAAATTCTTTTTGCATTTTTGCAATTTTGTTTCCTCAACGAATTGTAGACCATTTTTGTGGGATCACCCTCATGTCTCCATGGTTTTTGCCTTCTTGAATGCTAAGGTCATCATGAAGACCATTGTTATTGTCTTCAAAATAGTATCTTCTACAGTTAGATGTCCTTCATTTCTTCCAATCATTGTTCAATAAATGTGCAATCAATTTGTGATCTTTTTTTGTGACCATGTCCCTCATGCCTTGAAGGATTACCATACCTTTTTAAGAACTTTTCTATTTACTAACTCCAATAAGGTTGCCATATATGTATTTGGAGTCATCTTATACCCATATTAATCTCTCACATGAAACTAATTTCTTTGATAGATTTAGATATTCCCCTTTGATAAAATAACAACTATGCCTTGCCTTTCGTGGATTAAACTATTTATTTTTGCCATTGTTATTTTTTCCAAAGATTCATTGCCATCTAAAATGTTGTCACACACTCATCATTATATACCTTCTATGATGATTTCCCTCTTATGTTTAATGATACAATCGTGTACTATCCATGATAGTTTTGCTTGGTATTTTTTCATAAGGCCTATCATGGATGCCATCATCACATGGCTATCATCACAAAAGATTGCCATTCCTTAGTCCTACTTCAATACTTTATGCCAAGTGTTATGTTTACTATCTTTGTACATAGTGTTGTAAATTGTACCCCTTTTAAGGTGGAAGTACAATTTCAAACTCTATTTAGGACTTGCTTTAATATCCTCTCTATTAATGCATTTTAGACATTCGCTAGCCTTGATCTTTCATATCAACCTAGGAGAATGTGTCAATGCTACCCTAAAAATTAGTTTTATCGATCATATGTCACCAAATTGACTCAAAATGTGCTTATCTTTTGGATAAGTCTTGGTTAGACCCAAAAATTACAAATTAGATTTGAATTTATGTAAAATGATTGGAAAAGGGCACTAGCACCCTATTCCAAGTGTTTTTCTCAAAAAAATTGATTTCTCATTTTTGTGGATCTTAAATTTTGAAGATGTGAATTCAAAGTCGAGACTTGGTTGTAAATTAATCCAAAAAATTAAAATTTAATGAGTCAGCATTTACTTTAATTTATTCCTATGTTCCACTATATAAATGAATTACTATTTTAAATTAAAAAGAAGAAATTATAATTACGGCTAGCATATTCCAAAATACATCCATTTCTACAAATTTACAAAGCAAATTTCAGAATTATTCAAGTTAGCAAAATGATTGAAGTTTGATGCCAATAGAAGGACATGATGGAATCTAGGTTTTGGAGATAGATTTGGCTTCTTTCAAGCACCTAACAACCTTTTTTTAAAGTGTTCTCATCTTCAGACTTTGATCTACTTGCTTCCCTAAGAAAGGTATTTATGTATTTGGATTTTCCCTAGGGTATTTTACTTTCTCTTGGGTCGATCTTGTTCATGCCATTTAGGAATCCTTCTCTAACACATTTGAGTAGGATTTTTATTATTTTAGCTTAGTATAACCTTAGACACACTTAAGGTTAGGAGCACACATATTTATTAGTTAATCAATCGGCTATTTGTGGAGGTAGAAATGTAAAAATGAGGGTTTGAGCAAGAAAACTCCTATATAGCCACCCTTTTCCTCCACTTTTTGTGATTTTGCACATTCAAAGCTGAAGACAACAATTTGTAGAGTGGAAGAATATAGTGCAGACTTGTATGTTTCAAACCAAGAAGTTGTAAATTAGAATCTACACTTCCTAGTTAAGGGTGCCATTGCCCTTGACCTCCTAATTTAACTCCAAATTTGTAGGATGGGTGCACAAAACTCTTCCCTTCTCACATTTGTCTTCAACTTGTGACTTTTTAGTTTTGTCTATGCAATTTTTTTATTTTCATATTAGGTTACATAGTTAAATAGGTCAATTAATTCACATTAGATCCAATCAATTTTCAAAACAACAAAATAACCAAGTCCAGGGAAAATTGGCTCTCCTTTTAGGTTGTTATCCAATCTTATCACCTTGTCATCTTGACTTCTAACATTGATGCAAAGAAAGATTGATCTTAGTAATCTATTCACTAGGTCTAGGATATCTTTTTCCACATCACATTTTGGTGAACATGACATTTCCTACCCTAGATAAATCTTTGATTTATATTGCATATCCTTTAGTTATGAATTATCAAAAAATTTTAGAAAATTAAAACTCCTTTTATTTACAAAAAGCATGTTTGCATTGGAAAATATATTTTATTTTATTTATTTATTTTATGATAATTAGAAATATTGTTTCATTTGAATTTCAGAAATACATTAGATCCATAGATAAATTGGATAGTTTTTTGAATCAGTGCATGAATTGGTTGAAAACAAGATCATTTTTGAAAAATTTGAAAACTCTAGTTCATTATATTAGGTCACATTTTTACAAAATTGGGAAAAATTGTAGCATTTTTTATTTCAAACCTGGATTGTGTCAATCTCAAATCTTTGTTAACTGTACCTTTGTTCATGGGTGTTCACACTCCTGACCTACTCAATTTTAGCCAAATTTCAAAAGCAGACTAATATATGTACTCCTTTTGCAATCCTAAAACCTTTTTTTGAAAATTGTGTATGTAATACACCTGAGCGGCTGTGTTAATCACAACTAGTGTTAAGTGGAATAAAAATAAATTGAATCTTGTAATTAATCTCTTGGGTAAAGTACAATAATCTAATCATGTTAGATCTCTTTCTAAAAGTTGGTTATACATATAATGAGCCTTTTAGTAGCAATGGTTTTGGTATGTTAGATGAAGCCCTTGATGATTTCATCTCATCTAAATCATCCACTAAGACTCCTAAAGCTTCAAAATATCAAAGATTCATAAACACAATCACACCACAACTAGTTATTTACCCTCGTTTACATAAACCTCAAACACAAAATCAACCTGTGTTTATTATTGGACCACCATTAAACAAGCACAAATCTCTTAGTCATATTTTAAAATTTGTAAGACAATTAACTCAATATAATCACATACACCAAAATGTATCATACGAACAACACTACCATGTCATTTCTCATACATACAACACAATAATCAACAAACAATCAAAACAAACACTGGTCATTCCATTGCCAATACCATTCCTATAGCCTATTCTCCCTTTTGCACCTCGTTTGCCTCAACATAATGGTAAGGAGTATGATCTCTTTGAGCAGCTTCGTGTTACTCCTGAAATTTCATAGTGGGACTTAATTCAAAACTCACCTATCTATAATGGCATACTTTGAGAGGCTTTACAAAATATTGTTGTGCCACTGATGCTAAACCAAATAATGTATCAACCTTACTTGAGGGTATGAACTCAACAAATTTGGATATTGGTTTTTATCAGAATGTGTTAACCCCTCTTGAAACTCAAAAGAAATATGAAACCTTAATGATAATGGTGGTCTTTAATAAAACTGGTGTTATGCATAGCCTTATTGATAATGGGTTGAGTCTTAATGTTTGTAGCATTGACCTTTTAAATAAGCTTGGTATGGATAGCTCTCTCATTCAACCTAATGCTCTATACATTTGTGGTTTCAATAATGTTGGTAGGAAATCATTAGGAATGATCACATTACCTATTAAGGTAGGTCATGTATTTTTAGCTACCCTTATCCATGTAATGTCAGATTCTCTTTCATTTAATATTCTCCTTGGAAGACCATGGATTCATGCTATGGGAGGAGTTCCTTCCACCCTTCACCACATAATGAAGTATACATATAGCAACAAGGTTTACATGGTGAAATTTAATCCTAATTCTAAGAGTTGTTTGCAAACTGAAACAAGACATAAGACACCCTTTAACACATTGATTCCATCTTCAACCGTGCAACCTATGTCTACCAATTATAAGGACTTACATGATTATGAGTCACCCATGACAAAAGTCTTGGATGATGATTAGGGTTCATTAGATTTTACACCTACATTCATGGGGGAGTATAAAATCTCACCATATTGTTTGAAGAATCAAATATAGCTACAACAACATATACACAATCTTCCATAGAATATCCTCAAACATCTAATTTTACAACTTATACCAATAAAGATGATGCTAGTTATACGTCTACATATGATATGAACAATTATGAAAAACCACATTCTTGAAAAGAAATAGAATAATTTATGGAATAAGATATTTTTTTTTTTCTCAATTTGAATATAAAGGCAATGATTGTGGTATAAAGGAACAAGATATCAAGGTCCCCATAGAATTGACTATGTGAGGTACAACAAATGGTCTTGGTTACCGTCCTTCGAAAGCCACCAAAGATTCTCAAAGACCTTCTCTTAATGTGAAGACAATAACATAAGACTCTCCTAAGGTGTCACATAACTTATTTTATCCTGAGTTGATAAGTAAAATAAGTAAAAACATGTTATTGGATGTATTTTTAACTAATGAGTCCTTAGAGGAATTTTCGGGAGTTTATGAAAACTTATCTACTTATCATCATGTTATGGATTTCCCTATTGTCTAAATGTTGAAGCATACTTTAGGAAAGACACTTGTATATCAGATGATATGGTAGATCTTCAAGACATACCCCAAACAATCCCTAATGTTATAAATCATAGTACACTATTAGCGAGAGATACCATTGACGTCTCAATGGACCAATCTATCATAGATAAGGTAATTTTAATTGGATAATGTGTTGAATCTAATGAACAACAAGATCATACTACATTATTACATGACTTTTTTGAGTTGTTTGCTTGGTATTATTCAAATATTCCTAGCATAGACCCTAAGGTAGTTACACATAATATTGTGTTAGAAGATGATGCTAAACCTATAAGATAGAAGATTCATAAAAATAAATCCTAAGGTGGCTTTGTTGGTTAAGGCTAAGATTGAAAAGATTTTATAAGTTGGTTTCATCCGCCCCATTGATTGTTCACCTTGGACATCAAACATAGTGGACTTTGATGACCACTCATAAGAAAACTTCCTTTGTTGCTCCACCACATTAGTGGGTCTCTCTTATGCACGAGCTGGTGGGTTTTAGTGATCTTGCTCCTATGCCTACGTGGGGTTTTTTGTTTGCATTGGCTCTTGAAGGTTTTAACTGACATGATGGATGAGAGGGTATAGATCCTTCAATGTGGGTTTCTCTTCAATTAGAAAGTAATCCTCCTCCTATTGGCGTAGTGGTGTGTTCTTTGAGTTTTTTTAATTATCAAATGAGATGATTTTTTAAGTCCTTGAAACCTATGCTATTTTGATGTTATCATTCAATTAGTTTGTGAATACTTGACAACAACCATTTTTTTTTATACATAAGAAAATGATTATATTGATATAGCAAAAGAGATATAGTAGCATCTTCCATGCAGGAGACCAAAATGTTTAGAGAATCTTTGTCCCAGTTCATTTACAAATCCACCCCCAAACCTTACATTTACACAAAAATATACATCATATCAAAGGGAAGTATATTTTAAACCTCTACAAAGCATATTGAACCCTAACACAACTGAGAACTATAGCCAAAAAAGACAACCCATGACCCAACTATACAAAATCATAGCATGAACCACTTAACAGGGACAAAAATAGCAGACCTAGCTAGATCAACCAAAGCCAAGGAACTCATGATCTTGACCAAATGATTGAAAATCTGGAACCTTGTTGCTGCCATGAGTAGGAGAAAGCTTTAACACCTTCTACAAACAACTAGCCCCAACCGCAACCATTTGTTTGTGTTCAACCAAAGCCATACCCTTAAGGTCGAGTAGGAAGGGATAATATTTAACCACTTCCCCCAGGACATGAAGCAAGGCCATATCATGTGGTTGAGGCACCCCAAGCCCTGGGGAAGCAACATATAGAATTTCATCTAATCCAACCAACAAATCCACTTTCAAGAGCTTCCTTATTAGAGCTTCGGCTTCACCCTTCGACATTCTAATATCCAACAAGATTGCTAGAAACCATGACGTGATATTGGTGTCCACTTTATACACTTCATTGTGTTCCAGGAATCCCTTCCCAAGGAAAATCTTCACCGTAACTAAGATGAGGGAATCAAATTTGGCGAGGACTCGTTTGAGCCTCTAATTAGTGATTGCCCCATGAAATGCCATATGCCTCACCAAACTGTCCAATTGGATCAGAGCACCTGCTACAATGCTCATTAGAGTCTTGGCAGACATTCTCACCACAAACTTTGATTGCTTAGAAATCGTTCACCGTAATTGCATATGCTCACAAAAGCAGCCTTTGCCAAATATAAACGATGATCAATTAATTGTCATTCCCTCATGAAGTATTTGAGTATCATGCAAGTTGTCGAGGTCAGTCCTTGCTATTATTAAACTAAGCATATTTATGTGTGTCATGCATAAATCCAGCCTATCAACAATGTGAAAACCCCTGATCACGCTTGAAAACCACAGTGCATAATCTCCATGCGCAAGTAAGAGGACAAGCCAATCTTCTGAATGTAGGTTTCGTATTTCATCTTACAATGTCATCATTTATTCGATAGGACCACATAATTGATTTGTGTCCGGACGTAATTATTATCCTTTCGCCGACCATCACCACCCATAGAAGTATTAACGCTGAGGTGGCCGCTAGGAGTGCCACACCAGCCAAACCCCACCAAGTCATCGGTAGATGTCCAAGGTAGCTCTCCACAAATCCATTTGTGGAGAACAACAACAATGTCACGAAGGCAGAGCACCTTGGAAGGGCCACGTGCCATCCAAATGGCCATAAACTAATCAGTTGCCAACTTTGCTTCTATCCCAGACTTTCCACAACAGTTAGTGTGGAAAGTCGCCCGCCCAACCACCCACTTGACAACAACTCTTTTTATTGTAAACCATTATTGAAATTTAATTTTTAATTTTTAATTTTTTGATTTATGGTATAGGTGTGTTTTTGAAAGGGCCCAAACTCTTTAACATAAGGAGAAAAATAAGATGATGGAACCCAACATAACAACAAAACAATCAACATAGAACTAGCAACACTAAAACTGCTTTACATCAACAAATAAATAGCAAAGATCGAGTGGGAAAACCACCCATACACTAAAGGGAACAATCAAATAATAAGTAATCATGATCTAGCTTTCTAATACAAAAAGAAGATTAGTAAAATAGGTGAGTTACCCTCTCAATTATACATACATAAACCTTTGTTAACATGACCTCCTATCTCTTCAATAGATCAAAATGCACCCCTTTCTTTCGTTGGTGAGTACATCTAAAAACCAAAAAAAATGTATTTGAAAACAAAAGATATATTCAAACACTATTTTTAATTTAGCTCTTTCAATATAAATTTTACTACACCATAATAATAATTAATATATTTTATTGTTTTACAATAAGCGGATCCACTAGAATGCTGGCCTTTCTTTGACAACCTGAATTCCCTATAAATTTCTGTACATCTGAAATATAAGTGCATTCTTTAATGAAAGGGGGAAAACAAAGAAGATACACCCTACCATGAATTTGAAGTCATTAAAATAAAAAAAAACATATAAAATCTTCTCAGTATAATTCTGAAATATATTGTTTATGGGTTTTCTGTCATTATAAAGATTCAATTAGGAATTGTACTCTTTATGGGTTTTCTGTCATTATAACAATTCAACTATGACACAAAGTGAACTATTATATTTATCACTTCAAATTTTTTTAAAATGCTTTCTTTTTATTTCTCACACATGTTCACATGAATAAATATTAATTTAATTTAATTAGGGGGAGGATTGAGTAATTGAATATGTTCCAATAGTTGTGATGGCATTTATTGATTAATTTCCATTATTCTTAGTAGTATAACACTAGTAGTTGTGACTTTAAAGCTCTTAGTGTTGATTATGAGTACTCATAATTGAATGAAATGTATTCCTTAGATCTAAAAAGCAACAAATCATGTAATGTCACAATCGATGCACCGTTAAAACGTGACTTAATGCACAACTACCAACCTACCTTTGTTTGGGTCTTATTGAACACCTCAACAAAAAACATACTGATGTGGACCTAAAACCTTAATTATAAGCAAGGGCTTTATCAAGTAAGTCACCGTAAGAAAGGAAAATGATTTGAAATTGTCATGTATGATTTTGAGAGGTGCAAAATTAAGATGCTCAACTATTGAATCTTTTCCCTAAAACATACTTACACTAACATTTTTAAAATTAAGACTTGCATACTATTAAAATTCTTCTCCATAAAATTAAATTTAAAACATACTACATTAATTCTATTACTTTTAAATCCTTCTATATATTAACATTGCTCCATATGAAATTAAAATTCAATCTTCAAAATTCTCAACTATCTTGCTCTTGGTATATCTATCGACCAACATAATATTGTAAAAAGAATACTTCAAACTTTGTCACTCATGCAACTGGTCAACACAAAAAACATAATAATAGTGTATTTAGTAAGGGCTGCTAAATGTTAGAAATCTATGGTACATCACATGCACTCCCTACCGAGGCCATTTCATCTCATCCTATTATGGGCATGTGTTCTACCTATCTAAACTCAAGTGCTTAGGGTTTTTACTATTGTCTTTAACAATAAAATCAAAAGTAAAGGTACAAGTTAGACTCCTAAAACCATTTGATTAATTTGTGCACTCCTTATCAAGGTCATTTCATTTTGTCTTATTTTGGACACATGTCCTACCTACCTAAGCTCAATAGCTTAGGGTTTGTACTATTGTCTTTAACAATAAAATCAAAAGTAAAAACACAAGTTAGATTCTTAAAGTATAAGGCTTAGCCATTTTTTCGTTACAAATAGGAAGAAGATATATGAAAACACCTCCTCAATACCAATATTAAGGTTTGAATGCATGCCTAAATGGTATAATGGTGAATCTAAAGTGATGGCATGATGGTTTGGTTTCAATTTCTTTTTTTTTCATAGTACATTCTTGTTTTGATAATAATTATGATATATTCTCTATGTTTAAAATGGAGATCATTTGAGTTTACTATTGTTCACTCTTGAAACTTGTTAGATTATGAGTCTATATTGCATACATTGTCGCAATGTCGTGATTTTATTTTTATTCTATTGTTAAATAATTCAATATTAAGGCCTTTACTACTTTTGAATGTTTGTAGGAAGGATAAATGTCAAGTTTAGGGTAAAACAAGATAACTAACAAGAAGGATGTTAGCAGGGAAAACACAAGAGTACAAAATAGAGTAGTAAATCTTACCCTAAACCACCGCAAGAGGGTTGCAAAGCTCTTGGATGACAAGTAATCTCCAAGAAGTAGGTTAGAATGTAAGGGGCACATCTCATTAGGAATGTATATGTATAAGATAGAATATTATGTAACAAAGAAGAGAGAGATATATGTAAGAGATAGGAGATAGATATAGAGAGATGTAGAGATAATAAGAGATCTATATAGAAAATATTGTGTATAAGATAATAAAAATATAGGGCATGTGCAAAAAGATGGGGGACTAAAAAAGTGGTCACCCCACTTTTTGGCCCCCATGCAAGCATAACATGAGCGTGTTATAACGCGCTCATGTTATGCCTCATTTAAACAATAAAAACCAAAAACCATGTTTCATTCTACATTTTTCTTCAACTTGCGACCTAACAACCCTTCCAAGCATGCTCGTGTTGTTGCAAACCTATTTTTTCACCCAAAGCTTTGCCAAATCATCACCAAAACTGTCAGGAAGATGTCAAGGAGGTCAAAGAAGTAAGTACTTTTAGTTTTTTAGTGTCAAATTTGGATTAAATAGGTAGATTGAATTAGTTTTTAATTGATTTTTATTTTTATTTTTAAGAGTTAATAATTCACCCCCAAATGTTCAAAATCCCAACTCACCTCTTCATGAAAACCCTCTTAAAGAACCACCACAAAAAACACATCCTATAATTCCTCGTTGTCTTCCAAGAACACAAAAAAACATATTAGGGTTCAAGTTTTGAAAACAATAGAAAAAAAACTTGAGAAGTTAATTGCAAGGTTGAAAGATCATGCAGGAACAAATTCCCATAGGACCACCCTTGCTCAATCACTACAATCCATTGTGTTTCATGTAGAATTAGTTAGTGGGAAATAAATAGTTGGTCTAACAAGAGGGAACAAAAATAATAATTTTATGTAGAAAAAATATCATATGAACAAGTTAAAGATTTAAAAAAAAAAAAATCTAACTTGTGTGCACTCTTCACCAACCCATGAACCAATCAAATCTTACACTATGCACACAAGAGTGATGCATGAGCATCTTGTGGTGTAAGGGAAATCTTGCATCACCCAAAAAATATTATATTTTCATTTTGTTTAAAGTTTCCTTAGTTGTTTTGGGGCTCATGGTGACTCATGCAGTTGTTGGGATAGTTAGAAGTTTGAAACAACCAAAAATAGTCACCTGCTATTTTTAGTAAGTTGGCCTATTTGGGTTCCTATGGACATGAAAATTGACCCCTAGGAGTGAAATTGGAAAATAAGATTTTTGGTGAAAGAATCATCTCAAAATCATGTACTATTTGGAAGATATTAAATTTTTATCTCAAGAAGTTTCTCCAGTGAAGTTTAAAACTTAAAATTGAGGACCTTTGGAGCCCTGAAATAGGGTGTAAAATCTTTGATCTTTTAGAATTGGAAAAAAATGGTTGTATATCTCTTCACAAGCTTTCCAACGATATATTACAATTTAAAATCTTATGGTTGGATTGAAAGTTATGACCTCGAGAAGTTGTATTGAATATATAAATAAAAAATTAAAAAATAAAGATCTTGTAGAGCAAGAAACAGACGGTGGAATTTTTGGTGCTAGAAAGGGTTTACACCTTCCAGAATATTCTAAGGAAATTACACTTCTTGGATAAAGAGAGAGAACATGGGCTACAGAAGGGAGCTCTGGTAGTGCAAATCATGGTTTTTGGCTTGTAGATTTTTGTAATGAGAAGGCCCATGTGGCTATAGTATCTTATTTTCCTAAGTATTATAATTTCACTTCATCAAGATAATAGAAAGCAAGTGTTTCTTAATGCATTTTCTATTTATCTCTCTTGTTTAGTTGTGTGTGTGTGGTTTTGTAAGGGGAGTACCCTCATCAAGTGGTATCAGAGTAGGAGTTTTTGAGTGTGTAGACAGATCATTGAACATGAGGCAATTTACACTAGGGCTAGTGGTTGTGGGTTTGTGAGAAAAATGCCTCCACAAAGAAATCATGGTGGGAGAAATGGTGGGGTAACAGAAAAGGGTTTTAGAGCACTCTAGAGACAAGTTCAAGCACTACAAGAGGAGTTGATGTCAGAAGAAAAGATGAAAATGAAGATGAGACTAAAAATGAAGAGCCATTCGAAGAAGAAGCACATGATGTCATAGATCCTAGAGAAGTTAGACTACTTAGGGCCATTTCCAAGATTGGAAAGAGGTCAAAGATAGAAGTTTCTATTTTTTCTAGAAACTTGAATCTAGAGGAGTTGATCGATTGGGTCAATGACATGGAAGATTATTTTGAGTATGATGAAGTAGAAGATCCAAAGAGGGTCAAGTTTGCAAAGACCAAGCTAAAAGGCCATGTTAGCATATGGTGGAAAGAAGTCCAGTTGGAGAGAAACTAAAGAGGTAAAGAGAAGATAGGTAGATGTGATCGAATGGTGGATAAACTAAAGAGGTAGTTCATACCTATAGATTATGAATTGGATTTGCAAAAGATGATGCAAGGATTGAAGCAAGCAGGGAGGTCTATCAAAGAGTACACAGAAGAATTCTACAAGGTTTTGATTAGAATAGGCCATTCTGAGGCCAACAAGAAGGTTTCCTGTTACATTAATGAGTTGAAACCAAGCATCCAAGAGGAGTTGAGTTTGGTAGGGATGTCTACTATTGAAGATGCATATCAATTTTCTTTGAAGGTAGAAGAAAGGTTGAAAAAAAGGTTTGAAAGTAAGAAAAGGGGTGGAGGTTGTGGTGGAAAGGATAGTGGATGGTCATATGGAGGTTGAAGTGAAGATCAAAAGAAGACTAAAGGATCTAGTAGCAGTCAAAACCAAAAGGGAGACAATACCTACTATCCTCGAGATCAAAATAATGAAGACCAAAGAGGAAGAGGAAGATATGGATGAGGACTGGGAAGAGGAGGCTTTTGTAGAACCTGTTTTCAATGTGGAGAAGGACATAGAACCTATGAGTGTCCTCAACATCAAGGGAGGACAAATAAAATACCTGAAGGAAACACACGAGTTACACATGTAGATGAAGATGTCGAGTCTTCACATTCTAAAGACGTTGAAAGAGGAGAGTACCTTGTTGTCAGAAGAGCCTTGCTAAATGAGAAGGAAACAAATCAAAGAAATAGCTTGTTTCACATTTGATTTAAGTGTGAAGGTAAATTTTGTAATGCTATCATTGATGGAGGTAGCACTGATAATCTTGTTTTAGAGGAAATGGTTACTAAGTTGTAGTTGGAGAGGAGAAGGCATCCAAATCCATATTGAATCACATGGTTGCAAAAGGACCATAGGGCTTTGGTGACCAATGAGAAATGTTTGGTAAAGTTTATGATTGGTAACTATCAAGATGAGTTTTTTTGTGACATTATACCTATGGGTTTTTGTCACATGTTGTTAGACAGACCATGACAGTTTGATCAACGAGCAGTGCATGATGGACATGCCAATACCTATTCCTTGGCAAAGGATGGCATTCATCATAAGTTGAAACCCCTAAAGGAGGCAAAAGAAAAGTTATGTAGTAATGCATGAATTTTTTTGGTTGATGGAAGAAAGTTCCTAGAAGGTATGAGACACGAGCATATGTGTTTCGAATTGATCCCTAGAGTTGATAGAGAAGATACTAATGAGGTACCTATAGAAGTTTGAAATTTATTGAGTGAATTTTGGGATATTGTTTTGATAATGTGCCTAAAAGTTTGCCTCTAGTAAGAAAGATTATCCAGTAGATGGACTTGATTCCTAGAGCTAGTTTTTTGAATAAAGTAGCTCATCGTATGACTCCGATAGAGAGCGAAGAGTTGAATAGATGTAAGTGCAAGAGTTGTTGCAAAAGGGATTGATCATAGAGAGTTTGAGTCAATGTGTAGTACCTGCATTACTAGCAACAAAGAAGGATGGGGAATGGTGGATGTGTATAGATTCCAAAGCCATCAACAAGATTACCATCAAGTATAGATTTCCCTTGCCAAGGATGGATGACATCATGTATTATATGAGTGGAGTTGAGTACTTCACAAACGTAGATTTGAAGAGTGGTTATCACCAAATTCAGATTAGAGAATTAGATGAATGAAATACATCCTTCAAGACCAAAGAGGGCTTGTACATGTGGTTAGTCATGCCCTTTGGGCTAACGAATGCACCGAGCACCTTCATGTGACTCAGAAGTGAGGTACTAAAATATTTTTTGGGTAAATTTTTCATTGTTTAAATTTGGATGACATTTTCTTTTTTCAAGACATTGGAGGAGAATTTGATGCATATCAGAAAAGTTTTCGAGAAGTTGAGAGAGGAGAAGTTGATCAATTTGAAGAAGTGTAGTTTTTTTAAAAGAGAGTTAGTATACTTGGGATTTGTTGTCTCAGTAGAAGGTCTTAAGATGGACACAGAGAAGGTAAAAGCTATCATTGCATGGCCTACACCAAGGAGTTCTATTGAGGTGAGATCTTTTCATGGTTTGGATAGTTTTTATAGAAAATTTATCAAAGGTTTTAGTAGTATTTGTGCACCTCTAACTGAAACAACGAGAGGGTATATAAATTTTTTTAAGTGGACTATAGGAGCAACAAAAAATTTTGATATGTTGAAGAAGAAAGTTACAGAACAACCCATTTTGGCACTTCCATATTTCAACAAGGTATTTTAGGTAGATTGTGATGCTAGTGGAAATGCCATTAGATCTTTTTTGAGTCAAGAAGGTAAACATGTTGCCTATTTTAGTGAAAAAGTTGAATGATGCAAAGAAGAAGTATTTTGTTTATGATCAGGAGTTTTATGCTATAGTTCAAGCTTTGAAAAAATTGAGACACTATTTGTTGCCAAAAGAGTTTTTT
>VDFB02179234.1:4215242-4229587 GCA_007258455.2 Sequoia sempervirens
AGAGTGTTATTCAGATCTCTTACAAACTGGTTCATCATTCGAGGACCAAGCACGCTGAGATACACATGCACTATATTAAAGAGTTGATTCATTCAGAGATCATTGATCTCAAGTATTGTTCGGTCCATCAGATCATATTGTAGACATCTTTACCAAAAAATTCACTGATAGCAAGTTCCTTCATTTGCAAGCTTTTTTTGGGGTGTAGTTGGAGTCATCTTTAGGGGGGAAACTTATTCCTTCTCTTTTATTCTCTCTCTATTCTATGGGTTTTCTCTCTCTATTTGTGGCCTAAATTATAGGAACAATATGGTAATTTGAAATTTCTAAATTATAGTAGATAAGTTTGTATTTGGTGGCCTAATTTATTTACTATTAAGATAATTAAAATGTGGTTTGAATTGTTATTGTGTAGTCAATTTTGCATCCATCAAGTGGCATGAGGAGGCTAGATTTTGATGATCCACCACAAGTTTAGGACTCGCTTGAGAAATAGGATCAATTGAACTATTAGGATTTAATGTGTAGTTATTCAAAATCCACATTGCATAAAGATCTTGAGATGGCATATGGAGCTTGAGATGGCATATGCAACATTTTATAAAAAATATTTTGAGTTGGTATAAATGCCAATTTTGTATATGTGTAGGGAATTATTCTACACTTTTATATATAAAAATTGATATACAATATAATTTTTCTTTATGTGCATGTTTTCCAGCTTTCAACATTTAAATTTGAATGTATATTGACTTTGGAATGGTTGAATTATAAATAATAACATGTTATATATTTATTTCTTGCAAACTTACTTTCCATGATGACAAAAAATAATATACAATATAATTTTTTCGTATGTGCATGTTTTCTAGCTTTAAACATTTAAATTTGAATGTATATTCACTTTATAATGGCTGAATTATAAATAATATGTTATTTATTCTTGCAATATTACTTTTCATGATGGTAGTCATAGTTAGATATATGATTGTCTTATAATAACATGTGACCATTTCTCTATCAAAATACCATTATATTGTTTAGGATTTGTTATTCTAAGCATCTTTTCATCATTTCATAATCATTTTATTTGCATTAATTTGTTATTCTAAGCATCTTTTCATCATTACATAATCATTTTATTTGCATTAGGTTGTTTAGGATTGGTTATTCTAAGCATCTTTTCATCAATGCATAATCATTTTATTTGCATTAGGTTGTTTAGGATTGGTTATTCTAAGCATCTTTTCATTAATTCATAATCATTTCATTTGCATAAAGTTGTTTATAATTTATTTAGTTTAAATATCTTCTCAATTTAGATTGCATTAAACATTTGGTGGCACCCCCAGATAAGCATAGGACTAGGACACTCACATAATGAAATAATTTTCCAATTAAAGTTGTCACATGGGAAGATGAATATTTTATGCATAAGCATCCATAATAGATTAGTGTTGAGTGTAATTCTTATGTGAAGAGGGTGACATGATATTCCCTTAACCTTATAGTGTACATTTGGTTATGAATATTTTTCTTGTGGCTATCTTAATTCTTATTTAAGCTATATGATAATTAATATAGTCTTATTTAGGTATTTAAGTCATCCTAGATGTTATTTTTAGGTATCTATGATAGCTTGGGTGGAAACCAAGGTATAAGACATACATGAGTGTTGGTAGTTAGTTTATTATCATCATATTGTGAATTATGTTATTATTAGATATATTTGGAGGTTTTTCACTTGAAGTGAATTATTGGTCTCACAAATTGTAAAGTATTTTTAGCATGTTTACTATTATATTATTCTCTTGTGTAAGTTATCTCATTATAGTATTGGTCATCTTGTGTCTCTAACCCTAGGATATGATAATGTTAAAGTATTATTGATTTGACATGTCTCTAACCATCTATACTTGCATGTGGCATAAGAAGTGTGTTACTCAATCATATTGACATTACCCTTTTGATCAAATTATACTTGTATACACTAAATTTAGGTACATAAGTTGTTCATGTCAATTAGATTAAATTGATGACTCACTGATGTGGATGCGCAAGCATTGGTGTAATGGAGGGGTGATTAGATAGTTTACTAGTTTTTTCCATTACAAGGGTATTTTGAATCAGATAATAGGTGGTAGAGGCACTATAAATTAGGTTGAGGGTCATGGGAATTCATTCAAAGGTGACATAATGAATATTTTGTGAATGAAAGTTATATTTGTTTAACTAACATAATTTTTCCAAATGGACATTTTCTAAATGAATGTTCTCTAAGAAAGTAGGTTTTAGAATAGGGATAAGAGGAATAGGTGAAGGGTCTCTTAGCTCTCCTAAGATTTCTCTAACCAATTAGTTCACTTGTAAGTTTAAGTGTTTTAATATGTGTTTGCATGTTTATTTGCTCATTTATTTTTTTATTTTAATATGATAAAATTATCTAATTTAGCTAATTGATCTATGAAATGAAACAAATGTTTTGTTTATTTTTTTTATTTTTGTTGTTCTAATGAATACATTCTTTTAATTTTACTACTTAAATTAAGTAATAATGATTACTTAAATAATTAGATTAAATTAATTAGATTGTTCTAATTTATTTAACATAATTAAATAAATAAGGGGTGAAATCATAAATGTGTGTCCTACTTTTTTATCCAAATGTGACACTTAAATCAATACTTTTCGCCAAATTTTACTTTCTCACTTATAGCAAACAAACTATTAAGAATTTAGAGATGATGTGAGCTAGGGATTTGTAAGATTTTATGTGTAGATTCTATTATATGTTTAAAATAATAATAAAAAAATTGTTACAATTGATAAAACTTTCTTTTTATAATTATAGTATTTTTAATATTTGATATTTCATCTAGTATAACTTTTTTAGAAGAGATCACTAACATTGATTTCTAGTACATGCATATATTTTTCTAATTTTATGTTGTATATTTTATTTATTATTAATTTTGAGTTCAAATTAATTATAATTTAGAGATATTTTTCTATCTATCACAGAAACACACACACACACACACATATAATTTATTATTATTATTTTGTTAAACCAAGGACATCAATACTAAGTGCAAATATGTTTAAAAAAAAACTTACTTTTTTATTTTTTCACTTGTGTTGAATACAGACCTTTATGTTTGCTAAAAACCCATGTTCAACAATTTTAAAAATATAATGCAATAAGTATATTAAGAATTTGGTATTAAAAATATTTATTGTAAGAGCTGCGATCTTGCAAAATCTCAAGTCATGGGGATTTTATTTAATTGTTAAAACACTTCCCTAAATCCTCATTCTTTGTCAAAAACTAAGGTCAACAAAACTTGAAGGTTTAACTAAGGGTATTTGCTCGAAGACTCTTTCTTATTGCTATTTGGGTGTCCAACATTTAAAAACAGGGAAAAGGAACCTTCATTTTGACACCTTTCATTAGAACCTTGTTTACCTATGATAGGATTTGTACTTCAAATAAAGGACCTTCATTGAAAAGCGATTGACAACTTTTGCCTTCCAAGACTCATTTTATCCCCTATCCCATAGTACAATGTACCTTCATTCTTCCACCATAATGATTTTTTAATGAATAATCTTAATGTAGTTAAATAAATTATTTTCTTGGGATTTTAATTTAAAAAAAGAGTTAAATTAATCAACTAATTAATTTAATTCAAAATATATGCACCTAATTAAACTATGGAAGTATTTTTTTTTATGTTTCTTTCTAAAAACGTATGAGGAAGCATAACAAATGAACATAAAAAAATATTTTTCTTTTTCAATTAAAATGATGTATTTCTCTTTTTAAAATAATGAAATCTTTTGAAGGCATACTTTAAGTATGCAAATAATCAATTTAGTAGAAAACTCTTTTTAAGAAAAAAGATTTAGAGCACAAAACTTTTAAAATTTTATTTATTAATTAGAGAATGTTGTGTTGATTCTTTAGACGAATTAAATCACCTAAGGAAATTTCAACTCTTCCTTAAAAAGTATCTTTAAAAATTAAATGATTTTTAGGAAATTCTTATGGGAGATCCTCTTGAGATAAAAGAAGAAAACCATGTCTATGTCTTGTTTTATTGTGTTTTGTTTTCAATTTCTAATCTCTTCTAAGAAGTTCTTTATAAAGTTATTGAAGCAATACTTTGAATGAAATACAACCAATACACAAATATAATGGTTCTACTTAATTCCTAAATTACAAATCAAATTTAGTATATTGTAGGCACTTTTTAATAAAAAATTTAATAAAATAACCTAATCTTAGTGTAGGCACTCCCTAGATAAGCATAGAATAAATTTTGGTGGAATATCCAATACCACTAAATCTTAGAGCAAGAGGAGAAAAATGGTTGATTAGAGACTAACACTAGATAAAAAGAGAGAGGGGAAAGAGAGGGGAAGGAAACATCAAAGAACAAATTAGGAAAAGGAAAATAAATAACCATTAAAAATGAGAGAAAATATAAAGAAATCATAAAAAATGAAACTAAATATAATAGTGTATGAGCAAAAATATATAACCACTTAAATAGCAACAACTTAAGATATAAGGAATAAGAGTAAAGATGAATAAATAGCAATATTTTGAAAATAAACTATAAAACTATAAGATTAGAAAAAATAAATAGGTAAATTTTGCATGCCAACAAATAGGTCAATTTTCAAATTTCCCGTGCACAATTTGATTAAAGATTTCAATTTTATTTAATAAAATAAATTTAAAATTATTTAGAAATTCAAAAACATAAAGAACACCACCATTAAAATTCTAGTTTTACTTATTGATTTTTCAATTATCATATATTGTTTAAGTAATTATCATCGATAATAATTTATTTTCTATCTAATTTTAATTTTTTGACAATTTCAAAATCATAAAAAACAACTCTTTATTAACTATTTTTAAATATAATCTAATTTATTATTTAACAATTAAAAATTAATTTTGACCAATAAAACAATAAATCTTATTTTTTAATAAATGTGACTTCATAAGTTAATATTCATATTTTTTATATATATAACACAATGTTAAAATTAATTACGAACTAGCATTAAATGAACAATTTGGTGGGGCTCAAGGCTTAAATTTGACGGTCGACCTTGCCTCACAACAAATTTTTTAATGACGGTTATCCATTCAAAGATGGCCTTAAAACATTGTGATATACCTTAGTGTAAGTAAAATTATATATATATCATTATAATTCTATATAAATTTTGACAATCTATCCAAAATCCCTCCTTATACAATATTCTTAAATTTTTATTGTATTTTAGGGCAAAAATCTCTAAATACTGCCATCAAATTTAAGCCCTGGTGGAGCTGATTGACACCACTAATCAATCTACCGTTAGCGGTGTAGTGGCAGGTCTGAGTTGCATCGTATTCTTATACCATGGATGGAGAGCTCCACATGCCATGTTTTGAGGACTGTATAACTTTTCCTTGCTGAATGGTCCTTTCCTGTCATACATTTGGCGCTTCTTAGCTTACACCATACTCTCAACACCCACTGAGAGAGACGTGCCATGATTGCAGTTTTTTTGCTTCCAACTTTTACAATGTATTACTTTGCTACTCCATTCACTGTAAAACTCTATCAAAACATGGCTGCACACAACAGATGAATTTGTTTTCATTACATCAATATGTAATTTCACAGATTTATTTTCTTATATCAGTGTGTTCAAATTCAAGAAACCTTAACTATAATAATCACATATATCCAATGCAATCTCCACAGCTTCTCTGAATTTGTGCACAAATAAAATATTGCAGTATTTGAAAAATGGATGTCAATCATATGACTATAAAAAAACCTACTTGAAAATTCATATCAGATCTGTCTCAGTAGAAATGTAGAAACCACCTAAGAAAGTAGATACATGAAATCTAGTAATGCAGTACATATGTATGTGATTTTACATCATTGGGTGACAGACTGCAAGGCTTTCAGAGCCATACTCATCAAGAAAAAATGGTTATGGTCTCTTATTTTGCATGGTGTTTGAGCTTATTACACATTATAAATCAATATTGAGATCAGTACCCTCTTCCTGATAGTGGATCGTTGAGTGTGATCTAAAATATACATAATTCATTTAAAAACAATCTTTTAAATATATTTATTATATTGGTTGCTGAATTCTTAGGTTACCCTTACCTCGATATCCACAAGAGATTCCCCACCATTGACTTCACCTTTCACAAGCCTGCTCTGCCATGAAGGATATTGATCCAGTTATAGATAAAAGATGTATTTGTATCAGAGAACTTTAATTTCAACTGGATTGCTACAATCAGTGGTTTCCTTATTTGATATTCTTAGGCTAATAGAAATGCTAAAGTAAAAATCTACCTCTGAACTCTGGACAGAAGAGCTTGCAGTGTCTTGAAGAGAAGAACAGGGCTCAGCCTCCTCCCTATATTCAACCCTTCTGAGCTTACATTTTCTAGGATTCCCATCTAAACGGACAAGATGAAACATGATCCAAATCCCTTGTCTACAATGAAAAATGTCTTTATTCTTGTTGGATATGATGCAGAGGTTTGTTGTTCTTGTTCATGGTCAGGCAAAGGCAGCTGCTAGACCAGATGAGGTATCTGAGATCATAGAGGATTCCTCCTCTTTATTTCCTGCATTGCCTGATGCCTTCTTATAACTTGTAGCCACACTATCAAAATGGGTGGTACTTCTATGAGTAGATGATTTATCCAAATACCTTGTCCACCCAGACTCAGAAATGTTCTTGCTACTACACATTGTATCTGCAGCTATATTTGTAAAACTAAATATATAGATATAGAAGTAGTTTTGAGGTGGGATGGCAGAGACTCTGTAACACTCATCAACTATTCCTCATACACCTACTATGACTCATTATACTACAAGCAAAGAAATTGTGGTCCATATTTCTAAACCCAAAGCCTAGCACTCCACATGGCAAGGATTGTAACTCAATCCTCTTACACACTTACCATCTGATCAGTCAGCTGTCCTGAAGGATTCTTTTATCCTTAACTTACCATTTAGCCCTAATTTTTATCACAATTTTAGCTTTGGAACATACTTTTCCATAATAAATCAAACCCTATTATCATTCTCTAAAACCATCCACCCTGTTACATTTACTTCTGGTTATTAAAATAGTACACGTACTATTAACTGTGGAAACACACAGTTGTCAAATCCATCTGCTCATTGCTGCCCTTATTATTCCCAGTACTATGGTTAAAAGTTTGGATTCTTAAGGGATATTGACCAATCCCTGAATCATCGCTGAGATAAAGTAATCCATTGAAGGGGTAATATAATTATTTAAATTGACAGTGTGCTTTTTCATTACCCTTAGGTGGAACCCAAATGAACTTGTACAACTGGGTTACATTTGGAAAGGGTTTACTTTTCGCATTCGGTAGGACACGGTACAAACAAGCAACACATAACGCCAAGTAAAAATAGCGGTTCTATAAATGTTCCAATAGAATGCTGGCCTTTCTTTGACAACCTGAATTGCCTATAAATTTCTGTACATCTGAAATATAAGTACATTATTTAATGAAAGAGTGAAAACAAAGAAGATACACCTTACCATGAATTTGAAGTCATTAAAATAAAAACACATTTAAAATCTTCTCAATATAATTTCAAATTATATTGTTTATGGGTTTTCTGTCATTATAAAGATTCAACTAGGAATTGTATTCTTTATGGGTTTTCTGTCATTATAACGATTCAACTATGACACAAAGTGATCTATTCTATTTATCACTTTAAAATTTTAAAAAATGCTCTCTTTTTATTTCTCACATGTTCACATGAATAAGTATTAATTTAATTTAATTAGGGGGGATTGAGTAATTGAACATGTTCTAATTGATTAATGTCCATTATTCTTAGTAGTATAACAGTAGTAGTTGTGACTTTAAAGCTCTTAGTGTTGATCAGAGTACTCATAACTGAATGAAATGTATTCGTTAGATCTACAAAGCAACAAATCATGTAATGTCACAATCAGCGCACTGTTAAAACATGACTTAATGCACAACTACCAGTCTACCTTTGTTTGGATCTTTTTGAACACCTCAACAAAAAACATACTGATGTGTACCTAAAACCTTAATTATAAGTGGGGCATTATCAAGTAAATCATTGCAAAAAAAAAATGACTTGAAATTGTCATCTATGATTTTAAGAGGTGCAAAATTAGGATGCTCAATTATTGAATCTTTTCCCTAAAACATACTTCCACTAACATTTTATTTTAAGAACTTATATACTGTTAAAATTCTTTTCCATAAAATTAAATTTAAAATATGCTTACATTAATTCTATTACTTTTAAATCCTTCTATTTAACATTGCTCCATATGAAATTAAAATTCAATCTTCAAAATTCTCAACTATCTAGCTCTTGATATATTTATAGTTTTGTGATTCAATATTTAAACCTACATTGGGAGGTTGTTAGAAAATATTGATAAGTCTCTATAGTGAACTCCACATGCCACCATTTAGAAAGATTGCTGAATGGTCTTTTCCTATCATACATTTGGCGCTTCTTAGCTTACACCGTACTTTCAACAACTACTGAGAGAGACGTGCCAAGCTTATTCTGTGATTGCAGTTTTTTTGCTTCCAACTTTTACAATGTCTTACTTTGCTATCTTCTTCTGCTCTACTCCATTCACTGTAAAACTCTATCAAAACTTGGCTGCACACAACATATGAATTTGTTTTCATTAGATCAATATGTAATTTCACAGATTTATTTTCTTATATCAGTGTGTTCAAATTCAAGAAACCTTGACTATAATAATCACATATATCCAATGCAATTTCCACAGCTTCTCTGAATTTGTGCACAAATACAATATTGCAAGATCTGAAAAATGGATGACAATCATATGACTATATAGAAAAACCTACTTGAAAATTCATATCAGATCTGTCTCAGTATAAATGTAGAAAGCACCTAAGAAATCTTAATAGATACGTGAAATCTAGTAATGGAGTACATATATGTGTGATTTTGCATCATTGCGTGACAGACTGCAAGGCTTTCAGAGCCATACTCATCAAGAAAAAAAAATGGTTATGGTCTCTTATTTTGCATGATGTTTGAGCTCATTATACATCCTAAATCAATATTGAGCTTATTAGTTTCTTCTTTCTGATGATGGATCGTTGAATGTGATTCAAGATATCGATAAAAAAATATACAAAATTGATTTGAAAACAATCTTTTAAATGTAATATATATTGGTTGCTGAATTCTTGGGTTTCTTAAGACTGGAGAACCCTTACCTCAATATCCACAAGATATTCCCCAGCATTGACTTCACCTTTCACAAGCCTGCTCTGCCATGACGGACATTGATCCAGTTATAGATAAAAGATGTATTTGTATCAGAGAACATGTATTGAAGATTCTGTATTCATCCTCATCCTCATGAAGACCCTCAAACTTCAGTACTAGAGATTTCAAATGTCAAAAACATTTTAACTTTAATTTCAACTGAATTGCTGCAATCAGTTGTTTTCTTATTTGATATTCCTAGGCTAATATAAATGATAAAGTAAAAAATCTACCTTTGAACTCTGGACAGAAGAGCTTGCAGTGTCTTGAAGAGAAGAACAGGGCTCAGCCTCCTCCCTATATTCAACCCTTCTGAGCTTACATTTTCTAGGATTCCCATCTGTAAACGAACAAGATGAAACATAATCCAAATCCCTTTGTCTACAATGTAAATGACTTATTCTTGTTGCATATGATGCAGAGGCTTGCTGTTCTTGTTCATGGTCAGGCAAAGGCAGCTGCTGGGGACCAGATGAAGCATCTGAGATCATAGAGGATTCCTCCTCTTTATTTCCTGCATTGCCTGATGCCTTCTTATAACTTGTAGACACACTATCAAAATGGGTGGTACTTCTATGAGTAGATGATTTATCCAAATACCTTGTCCACCCAGACTCAGAAATGTTCTTGCTACTACACATTGTATCTGCAGCTATATTTGTAAAACTAAATATATAGATATAGAAGTAGTTTTGAGGTGGGATGGCAGAGACTCTGTAACACTCATCAACTATTCCTCATACACCTACTATGACTCATTATACTACAAGCAAAGAAATTGTGGTCCATATTTCTAAACCCAAAGCCTAGCACTCCACATGGCAAGGATTGTAACTCAATCCTCTTACACACTTACCATCTGATCAGTCAGCTGTCCTGAAGGATTCTTTTATCCTTAACTTACCATTTAGCCCTAATTTTTATCAGAATTTTGCTTTGGAACTACTTTTCCATAATAAATCAAACCCTATTACCATTCTCTAAAACCATCCACCCTGTTCCATTTACTTCTGGTTATTAAAATAGTACACGTACCATTAACTGTGGAAACACACAGTTGTCAAACCCATCTGCTGATTGCTGTCCTTATTATTCCCAGTACTATGGTTTAAAGATGACCTTTAAATTTGGAATTCTTAACGGAAATTGACCAACCCCTGAATCATCGCTGAGATAAGCTAATCCATTGAAGGGGGAATATATTTATTTAAATTGACAGTGTGTTTTTTCATTACCCTTAGGTGGAACCCAAATGAGCTTGTACAACTGGGTTACCTTTGGAAAGGGTTTACTTTTCGCATTCGGTAGGACAAGGTACAGACACAGCTAAAAATAGAAGGTTCTATAAATGTTCCAATAGAATGCTGGCCTTTCTTTGACAATCTGAATTCCCTATAAATTTCTTTACATCTGAAATATAAGCACATTATTTAATGAAAGGGTGAAAACAACGAAGATACACCCTACCATGAATTTGAAGTCGATATATAAAATCTTCTCAATACAATTTTTATGGGTTTTCTGTCATTATAAAGATTCAACTATGACACAGTGCGATTTCTATATTTTTTTATTATCGAGATTTTTTTAACCTGGTTTGTATTAGGTGAACCACAATGGGAGACATTTCATCCTCAGCAAGGCATTAACAAATCAGTCTTAACATTGTGGTTCAACTTTGTGAGTCCATTGGATCAGCAGAGGCATAGTACCTGCGAACACAATGGCCCAGCAGAGGTTTGAACTCTGGGGGCAGCATCAATACTATCAGCACTAACGTGGACACAATATGATCTATTTTGAACTAAAAGAGAGGTAAAAATTTATTCAAACCAAAAAAGAGCAATACAAAGCATGGGTATTACACAGCCCTATCAATCTCCACTAATGGACATTACAATGTGATCTATTTTATTTATCACTTCAAATTTTTTAAAAATACATCTTTTTATTTCACACATGTTCACATAAATAAATATTAATTTAATCTAATTAGGGGAGAGAATTGAGTAATTGAACATGTTCCAAGAGTTGTGATGACATTTGTTGATTAATGCCCATTATTTTTATTAGTATAACACTAGAAGTTGTGACTTTTAACCTCTTAGTGTTGATCATGAGTACTCATAATTGAATGAAATGTATTCCGTAGATCTAAAAAGCAACAAATCATGTAATGTCACATCACACACTGTTAAAACATGACTTAATGCATAACTACCAATCTATCTCTGTTTGGATCTTTTTGAACACCTCAACAGAAAACATACTGATGTGGACCTGAAACCTTAATTATAAACAGAGGCTTTATTCACTGTAAAAAAAGATAGATTTGGAAATTGTGGCCATTGCAATGCTCTTAAATAGACAGAATGTGAGGCCATCATGCTCACAAATTCACTTAATGAACTTAAAAATGTCTCTGTCATTTAGATTCTGTCTCCCTTCCCCTTGGCCACGGGACAAACTAGTTTATCTTGTGCAGTTTGCTTGTTAACAAATTCTACTTTTCCAGATTCTTAAGACTGTTGTGTAAGAGTAATGGAGGAGGGTTGAGAAAAAGATAATTTAAGGAATGCTTGAAAATAGTGTGTAAGTGGAAAGGTGGTTGTTGCCACTTATAGCCCACAGAATGAGGAATGAACCCACTGTAGGGTAGAGCAGTAGAAAATGAGCAACATCTAATCTAAATAATGTACTGTCAACACCTATCAAATCAGGGCAATGGGATGGATAATAGAGACCAGCTCGAATAGTGCCCATGGTCCTGAAGATCAATAGTCGACCAACATAATATTGTAAAGAGAATACTTCGAACTTTGTGACTCATTCAACCGGTCAACACAAAAAACATCATAATAAAGTGTATTTAGTAAGGGCTGCTAAATGTTAGAAATCCATGATATATCCCATGCACTCCCTACCAAGGCCATTTCATTTATGTGTTCTACCTGTCTAAACTCAAGTGTTTAGGGTTTTTACTATTCTCTTTAACAATAAAATCAAAAGTAAAAGTGTAAGTTAGATTCCTAAAATCATTTCATTTTATCTTATTATGGACTCTTGCCCTACCTACCTAAGCTTAAGAGCTTAGGGTTTGTACTATTGTCTTTAACAATAAAATCAAAAGTAAAAACACAAGTTAGATTCTTAAAGAAGAAGGCTTGGCCATTTTGTACTATTGTCTTTAACAATAAAATCAAACGTAAAAATACAAGTCAGATTCTTAAAGCATAAGGCTTAGCCATTTTGTCATTACGAATAGAAAGAAGATATATGAACACACCTACTCATTATCAATTACATGGTGAATGTGAAGTGATGGCATGATGGTTTCAATTTCCTCTTTTTCGCAATACGTTCTTGTTTTGTTATTAATTACATGATATATTCTTTATGTTTAAAATGGCAATCATTTGAGTTTACTATTGTTCACACTTGAAACTTGTTCTTATAAGTCTATATTGCATAAATTGTAACAACATCATGCCTTTATTTTTATCCTATTGTTAAATAATTCAATATTTAAACCTTTAGTACTTTTGAATGTTTGTAGGTGTTAGAACCTCCAAAATTTGTATAATTTCACCATTCTGACAAACTTTGAATCCAATATGTGAAACTTCAACCTTGTAAAAAATCCAAATTCCACAAACATGCTCACCTTGCAAATCAATTTTTAGGTCTAACTGACACTGAAAGTTCCATATTGATTCAAAAAACATTACATATATCCATTACATGCATAAATTGTTGAACCAATTATTAAAACTTGCATAAATTCAGCCTTAAGAAAAACCTAAAAAAAAAATCGTGTCTTGATCCTTTAGCAGATAGGCTCGCCATTAGAAAATAGTGAAACCAAGGTAAATAATGTTGGACAAGAGATCATAAAGACACCTAAGGTTTATCTTGGTGACACCTTGACAAAAAATCCTTCTCAGGTAGATCCATTCTATACTACATTATTGATCAACAATACACTAGTGAAAAATTGCATGATTGACTGAAGAGTGGCAATAAATATCATGCCTATGATAGTCATGAAAGAATTGGGCCTATGGGTGGATACTACGTATGGGAAGTGCTATGCAATGGACAACAAATCTATCCTTGTTGTTGGAGTCATGTGAAATGCATAATTGAAGTTAGTTGCCTATCCTGAAGCCACCTACAGGACTAATATCACTATAGTAGACACCCCTCCATATTATGGCATGTTATTATCCAGACAATGGACTACTGCAATTGTGGGAAATGTCCAATTAGACTTGCCATATGCAACAATACCGGTTAATGGAAAAGAGGTCAAGTTATATAGAGAACCACAATCTAAACAAATAATAGAGCACATTGACCCAAATCAACTGAATTGCTTTTGTGATGTAGATCTTGGAAGCTTCAGAATTGAGAATTCACGACCCAAGTTACAAAACAAAAATCCAATTAATAGGGAAGCTTAGCTCTATGAACAAGGTGTATGGAAAATGTATTTCGATGGTGCTTGTAGCAAGGGTGGAAATGGAGCGGTAATAGTGTTTATCTCACCAACTGGTAAAACATTCAAATAATCATTCTTACTAACATTTGAATGCACTAACAACATAGCTGAATATGAGGCATTGTTGTTGGGCCTGAATATTGCCACAAGACCTATGGAATAAAACTACTAGCAGTATATGGAGACTCTGAATTAGTTGTCTCACAGGTCAGATCAAAGTATTCATCAAAAAATAAAATACTTAAGCAATACAAACATGTTTTTTGGGACACCATAGAACTTTTCAATGCATTCTCAATAGATTGGGTGGAAATATCTAAAAATATAATGGTAGACTTCTTGGAAAATATTGCTCTAAAAAGGGATGATATTACATTGGAAGGTATAATAGAGGTAGAATTCAAGACTAAACCCACAATCCCTGATAATATTTATAATTGGCAAGTATTCAATGATGA